>CAUYSK010057850.1:0-52429 GCA_963575035.1 Avahi laniger
GTTAAGGCTACAATTATCAAAATAATTTATCTAAATGTGTAAATGATATACTGCTAACGATATACTTATCTAAAATGACTGAATTTAGTTAATGAGACTAGCTGTCAAAATAAACTCATTTTCTTTTTACAACAGATTAAGAAAAAGTCCTAAACAAAAGAAGTATGCCAGCTGTGATAGTTAATTTTATATGTCAACTTGGCTAGGCCACAGTGCCCAGATATTTGGTCACACACATCTGGATGTTGCTATGAAGATATTTTTTAGATGAAATTAACACTGAAATCAGTAGACTTTGAATAAAGCAGATTAACCTCAATAATGCAGGTGGGCCTCATCCAATCAGTTGAAGGCCTTAAGACTAACCCCCCTCCCCCCCCACCCCCAAAACAAATTCTGCCAGCAGATGGCCTTTTGACTCTGCCTGCTCTTCCGCTGGGTCCCTAGCCTGCTGGCCTACCTGCAGATTTTGGACTTGCCAGTCCACGATCACATAAGCCTATTCCATAAAATAAATATCTCTATACAACGTATGTGTATGTATACACATATACACACATATATCCTATTGGTTCTGTTTTTCTGGAGAACCTTGCCTACTATACCAGTCTTTTAACTGACCCTAAATATCTAACTTTATTATTCTATGCTATAAATATCTTTAGAAATTGGATCTACAGATAACCTATTTTTGCTATCTAGTTTTTCCAAAATAATTCCTCCTTGTCTTCCCTTCCATCTCATCTCAACTTTAGCCCTGAGAAATACTTTCTAACTTCTCCATAAAAATTATATCTCCCATTTGCTTTCTTATAAACAAATTCACCCTTCTCAAACAGTTATAATGGCAGTCAGTCTTTGTCACTAATAAACTTGATATCCAACTTCAGAAATTTCTGGACATATCTTTTTTTTCCTTTTTTATTGCCTCATCTACATGCCTTAATTTGACTCTTGGCCCCCAAAATGAGCTCTTTTTCTTCTATTTCCCAGAACGTCAATGACTCTCAAGGGACAACAAATAAGAAAGGGGACATGTGTCTAATGAAGCAAAATATGGTCCAATTATTTTCTAATAAACCTAAGTGACAATCATTACATGACTTTGTTTTAACTCCATCCAAGGCATTTGCCTTCAACAATTTTACCAACTAAATTCAGGTAATAATGAATACAAACCTGTTACTATAAACAACACAGTTGTGTTGCTTCCATGGACACCCTGAGACTATTCTTGAATAATCAAAAAATCTTTTGTGTTTAACATATGAAATTGTGATTTGTACTTTGGACATACATAGCTAGACTTTCATTTTATTAGTACCCGAAAGTAAAAATATATCAGGAGGGGTTCAAGACACTAGATTTCAACGATTATAGATGATAAAGGCAGTGGCTTTAGAGACAGACCAAACTGATGCAAATCCTAGCTTTGCTGTTTGCTCATTATTTGACCTTCCAAAAGCAATGTCAACTCTCTCTGTCTCTGTCCTCATGTATTAATTGATGGTAAAAGTAATATATACCTCACAGAGCAGGAAAAATTGAATAACATATTTAATGGGGTCTACAATATATTTCATAAATACTCAGATGTTGGCTATCATGGTTTATCATTCTAAATGATCAAATATCTGAATTAACAAATATTAATAAATGCATGATGTTTAAGGTCTCTGAATATTCTATGTTCTCTGTTTCATTCTTCTCCCTCCTGCAAAAATGTCTAGTCAAAGACAACAGGAATAGAGAGATTATCTGGTGCTTAAAGTGACAAAGCTAAACCCTTCTTTTGAGGAAGTCGCACACACTATTTATAGGTTTTCTGGGTTGAACTGTGTCCTAAAAAAAGATGTTTAAGTCCTAACCCCTGTGAACATGACCTTATTTGGAAATAGGGTCTTCAGGTATGAAATCAAGGTTAAGATGAGGTCATACTGAATTGGGATGGGCCTTTATTCAGGTTTTAAAATGACTTAATTGATAGGAGCCAAGCATTCTGAACACGGTCCTGAATATGGTGTTCTTAGAAGACACACAGACACAGAGGGAAGACAGCCATGAATACAGAGATAGAGATTGGAGTTATGCTGCCATAAACCAAAGAATGCCTGGGGCCACCAGAAGCAAGAAGAGGCAAGGAATGATCCTCTCCAAGAAGGATGGGAGGGATCAAGGTCCAGCTAATACCTTGATTTAGGACTTCTAGCCTCCAGAATTGTGAGAGAATAAATTTTTGTTGTTTTAAGCCCCTCAGTCTGTGGCACTTTGTTACAGCAGCCCTAGAAAACTAATATGGGTGTAGTTATGGTTTTTACCCATGTGTTTTTTAAATAACAGCAGCTTCTACATGCACTTGAAAAAGAGGCACATATTACATAATTGAACTAAAGGTAATAATTACGGAACTATAGAACCCTAGCAATAACTTCATGACTCCCCATGTCTAAGTTATATAGTTTGGATGCCACTTAAGATTTTATTATTTAAAAGCATATCTGCCCCTAAGTAAGGGAAGAATTATTGGTTAAATTTTGCTACTTCCTTATAAAGCAGAGTTTCCCTTCTCACCTTGAGTAACAATTTTGATGTGATTTGATGTTAGCCACAATAGCCATCAATGCAATACGTTATAAATTGTAAGATATGTAAAGTGCTCTGAAATGTTCAGAGAAATATGGTAAAATTTGCCCTTTTAACAGGGATATGATACACTGGTACAACTAGGGAAAAATGTATGCTTTAAGTCTCGCTATTCAGGATCCAGACTTCTGAAAAGCTCCAAAACTGGAAAGAGATTATAAAATAAAAATAAATTGAAAGTGGCCCTTGAATGATAACGAGGCATAGACACCTAAGAACATGTAAAAAGAGGCAAATGAAGCAAAAAACAAAGAGGAAAAAAGAGAGAGAGAGAGATTCAGCATGACCCAATTTTAGGTCACTGGTCATTTGTTTAAGGAAGATGGAAAACTTTCTAATTGGCTATTTTATCTTTCTTGCAGAAAAGCTATTTTAAGGCAATAAAAGACAAAAGTGAGGACAAAACAAGAAAAAGCAGAGACAGGGAGGATCAGCATTCACAGCATGATTCAACAGATTGTGGAAAAATTAGTTGTTGATAAAGGATACAGTTCAGCTAAAATTTACCTGACTCCACTCTAAACACCAGGTACAGTGCTAGCATATATAGGTCAAAGAGCCATATGCACCACATCATGGTAAAAAAAAAAAAAAAAAAGGTCTCTTTTATTGTATTGTGGCATAAAGCTACTGAAGCCCACCGAAACATGTAGAAATGACATCTGTGGATGAGACTGCTGAAATGAGCAAATGCATACCAGTTTTACATTCATACCAACCATTTTGTAGCTGCATCTACACTAATACCCACAATATATTGCAATGAGAAGGCAAGGTGTACATTCTAAAGGACAAAAAATAATGACTTTCCAGACACGTCGAAAAAGAGCTATGTTCAGAATGCTTGGCTCTGATCAATTAAATCATTTTAAAATCAATCAGAATATAAATGAATAAAACATTTAAGAAATATTTTTTAAGAAAAAAGGAGAATAAGGCATATTTTAGAATGACTATCCCCCGTAAAAGTTAACATGTTAAGCTTGCCTTTTAAAGTGTTAAACATGAGTTAACCATAAAATCTGTCTATTCACATTAGATCATTTTGAAGATTCCAAATAACTATAATTTTTATATCATTTTAAGTTGCTTTTCTAAGAAAGGCATAGGATTCTTGCTAACCCATCCATAGGATTTTCAATGTCAATCGTGGCAAACCTTTACAAGATGATGGTAACAATTAAATAAACAATCCCTGACTATAAAACAATGAAGCAGAGATAGGATTTTTGTCTCAAAGTAAGCTAATGTAAAGTCAGAATGGTTTAATAAATTATGAGTACAGAATTGGCTCTGTTTGTCCTATTGAGGGTACAGTTCACACTGTAAACAATAAGTTTAATTTTTGCACAATGTTTGGAAAATATTAGGAAATAGTGAATTTGGGAACTTCTGATATTATATGATTACATAAACTGGGTCTAGCCCAAACAGAATCGCTTTATCAGTTAAGGTTCCCCAGCATCTGTGACTTCAGATTTCACTCATTCCTCATTTCATTATTGGTGAACTCAAAAATTACTATAATTAAGAAAAAAAATTACTATAATTCAGAAGTAGATTTTAAAATGTAATACTATAAAATTTTTTCCAAATCCAGTATTTTGTGCTTCGATAATCTCTAAAATAACCTCCATGCACTGATACTTTAAAATAAATAATGGTATAACCAAAGAAAACATTACAATTATATCATTCAACGTGTTTCTTTCACAGTACTTACAATCTTGTGAACATGCCCAGAACAAGTTTAAAATGAAATCTCTTGAATAAATAAAAATCCAGATCATTCGTTTAATTAAGATGCATCTCTGTGAACAAGCAAAGAGTAATTTTTTTTGTTCCCTAGTTACAAAAATGCCTGGGTACCATCTGCCTGAATATGCCATTGAATAAGACAAAGTTTCAATAATCTTTAGAATTCAAGTCTAAGTTTTCTTCCTTGGCATTGGGTTTACAATTCTTTTCAGGCAGAGTTTGAATACTACTCACATTTGATGAAGAACTTGTGCCATGGCAACTCCATTAGTCAGCTGTTTGACATCTTGACAGGGCGAGGCAGTATTAAATGTCTGCAGCTAAAATGACATAAAGCAAATGACCTTACTGCTCCTTTACACCTACAGATACCTGTTTTGTTTAAAAGCAAACGCTGCCAAACGCATGCAAGTGTATTAATAAGTTTCTATGGCTGTGTAATATTGTTATAAAAATAAACACTTCATATTTCATATAATCATGCCTAAGATAGTAAAAACACATAATACAAAACCCAAGGTACAACTCTGGTCTTGCGTTCCCCCTATTTTTAGCAGATCATCAGAAAAATAACTTTAAGATAACCCAACATTCACACCTTAAAATTTCACCCATAACATCTGATAGGAAAATAAAGCCTAGAAATGTTAAGTCTAAAACTACTTACTATTTATCCATGAGCTCTGAAATGAGATAGGACTTCTGCTTACTATCAAACAATTACCTTATATCATGAAGTGTAAGGCCTACCTGCCATGTAGCTTCAATAAAGAGTTGAGAGGAGAAAAAGGTACAGATTGTTTCTAGACAATGTGGTATGATGTATGGTAAGCATGACTGCAGTATGCACAAAATGTTCTGGAAAAATTAGCAGTCAACTAATTTAATTAGGGTTTGTATTTAGGAAAGAGTTCTTGGAGATGATTCCTGAATAGATCTTAATGGATAAGGAGCATATTTTCTAAGTGAAGAAAGAGCCAGGGTAAGAAAGCTTCAGGAAATAGGAATACAAAAGTACAGATATAAGAGATGGTATTTATAGGGAACATGTTCAGTATCCCTGGATGTGCAGTGCAAAGAAGGACGGGCAAGGAGTGCCAACCAAGGGTGTTAAAGAGACAGATTGGGGTCTAAAGGGCCACGACAAGAAGCTTGCACATATTTTATCCTTAATAACATCATCTATATAACAGGAAATAGTAGAACAGTTTCTACCGCACAACACTGTTGGGAGAATTAAATGAAATAGCAAATGTATACTTAGATCAAGGGCTGGCACGTGCTATGAGCTCAAGAGCTATTAGCACATTAGCAATGAGGCAGGGTTTGTCAAAGTGTGGGGTCTAGGAACAATACATATCAGTATTTCTAGACATATGGAACAAGAAAGTCCCGAAGTGATTCCTAGGCACATCAATTTTTGAGAACCATTGCTCTGGGTGAAGAAGAATCACTGAAGAGTAATAAGGAAGACAGTGACATCTTTAGTTACTATGTAACTAAAGGTAACACAAGGTGTGATGTAGACTGAAAGGACATGATAAATTCATGGAATATTTAAAATATAAAAAAGAAAGATTTTGAAATTGGGTGGATGTACAGGGAAGAGAAACCCCAGGGTTTAGGGCATCTTCAAAGGGAAAACTGTGGTTCCTACTTTCCAACCCTTCCTAATTACACATTTACTTTTATTGTGTAACTTAAAAGTTACATCATTAATTTTTTATAAAATGGATATGATTAGTGATTTTAAAAGAACAATTTCAGAGGCACAGAATATTAGGCAAAATAGTAAAGAGATAAGTATAACAAGCATATATGCTAAGGAGTTGTCTCCTTGCCCACCGTGCTCAGATTGAGATCAATTTCTCCTTATAGCCATGGACACTGGAGTGCCTTTTGGAAGTTCTTAAAATAGCTGTACAATAAAAAAGATGCAATTTCGTTTGGCTAAACTGAAAGGTTCATAATCAAGAATAATAAATTTAAAAGCTCAATGGGAGGAGTGAGGCCAAAGCAGAGGGACAAAAGAAAATGTGTTCCTTCATACTTCAATTCATAAAGTCTTTTTCGTGAGTGACCCAAAAAGGACAGACAGCACTTCCACAAGTGTCCACCATTAAACACAGTTTCTGGCAAATAATGGTCTTACTTTCTTCTTCTATATTTTTAAATAAACGAAATAATCAGAAATATGGAAATGCTGTTCACTAAGTTGCTTCAATACAAACATCACAGAAATCAAGTAAGATGGGGTTTTCACAACAGATAACCAACAAAAACTCAATTTTGGATCTACTCTTCATATCTCCCCCTCTAGCTCCTCATTTCAGAAAGACAACCATTGTTTTAAGATCTTCTAAAAAACAGTTTAACATTTAATACTTTTCTTAATTTGGGTATATATGTGTTACTACTTTTTCCTTCGCTTGCTGTCAAGGTCAAAGAATGCAAGAACCAAGAGAACCACTAAAAACTATTTGGTGCAACCCTTTAAATTTTGAAAGTAAAGTCCAGAGATATTAAACAAATTTCCAGTGTCACAGAGCCAAACAGAAGAATTAAATTTATCTTCATACAAGTTTATCTTCACTCATACACTTCCTCCATCATGTAAGGGATGGCCACATTTATCATTTTGCCCTGAATTTTCTGCTAAGTAGCAGTATAACATTTCTAAGAACTAATTATTTTAAGAAGGTAAATTCCAAATCATAAAATGCAATCTTTTGTTCAATTGCAAAAAGAGGCATCCCTTCACCTAACCAACCTCTCTTGATGACTTCTTTAATTATGTCAGTGTTGGCTCCATTTTCCTCCTACTGCTAAAAGAACAGAGTTACTCCCATCTGTCTTCTTACCTCCATGATTTGGCCCCATCATAACTTTTTTTAAAACCTTACATCTTGTACTACTTCCCCTCAACACATAACATTACTTAGTATGGTAGGGTGCACATAAAAGAGCCAGGGGTATCATGACAAATGTCTGTCTTCTACTACCTCCCTTCAATCCATAGCCAAAGGAGAGAGATCATTTACATTACTGCTAGTGGCTCTTCCCTGCATCTGGAAAACTCATTTCCCTGATTTCTACTTGTTGAAATCCATCAATCCTCTATGATCCAGTTACAAATTCACCCCCAGGTATCTACAAAACCTACAGCTATATCATACTTAATAGTGAAATACTAGTCTCTGAGGTCGGAACCAAAACAATGATATTTACTATCACCACTTTGATTCTTGTTGTATTGCAGATTCTAGTCAGTGTTCTTCCTTCCAGGGATAGAGCAGAAAACAGTTCGGGCAAGGGCTCTGATCCCAAGGAACAAACTGGATAACTTCAGAAAGCACTATGCATTATATATAAGACAGAAGTGGTTAACAAGTTACACTGGGATGGGGGGACGTGGGGAGCAGGGACAAGTAGGACTTTAAAGAAAGGGCTGTCACAGAGAGTCCCTAAAAGGCAACATCAGACCCAAGACCTGAATGATGACAAGCAGCAAACCACTGGAAGAACCAGAAGGAGAATTTTCCAGGTAGCGGAAATAGAAGTTAAAATTTCCTTGGAGAAGTGTTACATAAGGTGAGCTTGAAGAAAGTTTGGGAGGTGAGGTAAGATCAATAACGTAGTGGCTGGCTAAGGTAAAAAAAAAAAAAAAAGACAGTAAAGTTTCCTGGAAATCATCTAAAGAGGTAAAGAAAAGGCAACAGATAGGTGCCCAGAAGCCAAACAGGAGATAATTTCACAAAGGAAGCATCAAGTAAGTAAAATACAACACTTGTTGAATTTGGCAAACTGGTAATGAAGCGAAAGCCTTACAGAAAAGAAACTCAAGTGCAGTGGGTTAAAGAGTGAATGAGAGTTAAGGAAATATTAATAAAAATATGAGTATGAAAAATACTGAAGAAATTTTTCTGTGAAGAAAAGGGGAAACAATGTGGTTTTAATGTGGAGTGGCAGCTCCTTGTTTTCTTTTTAAAAGGGGGAATATTTGAACAAGTTTATACGTAGAGAGAAAAGAGACAATGAAGAGAAAGAAGTTGTAAATACAGAAAGGGGATAAAAGACAGAGCAAAGTTGTGGAAGAGGAAGAAGGAACCGAGTCCAAAGCCAGAGCTAAAGATAAGACGGTGGTCATTTGCCCAAGGGGAAGAAGTGTTGGGGGCTCAGATAAGTACTGATAAAGTTTTGCTAAGAGGAACAGGAAAGGCACTGTCTGATTACTCTTAAGCATAAAGCTTGGCAGTGTTTGGGGAAAGGTGCATTTGACAGTAGCAGCATTAGTACCAGCAATAATTTGCACAGGCAGCTTCTCCACAGTGCTCGGCAGCCCTGTGGAGAAGCAAACAACCATTTTACTCTATCATCTATGAGTCCACACCATTTGGTTTATAATATTTTTGCAGCTTTTAAAGAATTTTGCCTTTCACTATAATTATACACAACTCTGCCTGCCACTCCACTGTCTTCTTCAGTGACAGCATTAAATTGAAAGTCAATAAATTCTAGGTAAAAGAATGGATATAGTCACATAGCATTTAAAATATTGCAATATAATTCAAGATAATCCTGTGCTTCTCCACCACCTCACATAGAAGTCAATGACATCATAAAGACTAAGTTTACCACTTCAGATGATGTTTAAAACAACAATGTAACAGATTAGGATACACCCCTTAATTAATCACTTGTTTTAACAAATCATTAAAAGTAAATGCTGCTTTGTTTCATGACAGTCTTACATACAGCATTTAAACAATATGTTTTAAACAAAAATACAGCTGAACAGTTAGCTAATTGCTTTTATCTCAGAAACCCTAGATATTTGCATTCCACTTGAAGCAAAAGGTATTTACTTCCAAAGTGTAAAAAGTTGCTTTAAATTATGGATATTTCCAGTAGACTGCATATACTTCCATAAACGCTCCAGATTTCTCATTCTTTGGAATTAGACGCATTAGGAGATCTCTAGGGAATCTCATCAACCAATTACGCCTACTGATCCAGTCTGTTTACATTCCAATTCTGTACACACTCCCCTACACACAATTAAACAACTGGTTTGGGGATAAGCATCAGCAACACCTGTGGACCATCAAGTGCCATCCTTGCCCAACAGGGGTTAGGAACCACACCTGAATGCCAGCTCTGTGATAGCTAAGCAACTCCGAAGGCGAGGTGTCATTTTGCTGACTGCAGTACTGAAGAATCTGGGGACAGACCTGCTTGTTCAAAACCCATCACAAATTAAGATATCCTAAACATGGATAGAGCGGAAACGAAAATGTCAAGTCGTCTGCTTTAAAGAGAACGCTGTCCGTTTGGGGGAGGGGCAGCGAGGAAAAGGGGAAAACGAGCCCCCACTCCCCACACATCTTTCTCTCCACACAGGAAATATGTGGAAACATCCCTTCGAAGCGGCTTCTACAAAGTCGGATGTCCTAGAGTCCTGAAGAAGCACTGATCCGGGAACGCAAACAGCCAGCCACCTCCTGGCCACCTGTGTCCAAGTAAAGCAGGGGGCTGGGGTGGAGGATTAGGTTTTGGAGGGGGTCTTCACCCCAAGGGGACGGAAGGCGAGAGAGGAGGCGATCCAGGAAGTCCAGGGCTTGGAGCGCAGTGCAAGAAGAGAAACTGGGGCAGAGGGGAGGAAAGGGAGTGGGCACTTGGTTTTTGCCACAGCTGTTAGGGACACCATCCAGGTGGAATCCTCAGGCTAAGACCAGAGGCTCCACCGTCACGACCGCCCCCGCTCCCCACTCCAACACACACCTGCCCTACGACCCGCAGGTGGCACTCTCGCGGTCAAGGGCGACATGAGGAGCGGAGGGCAGGGCGCGCCGGGACCACTGCGCAGGTGGTCCCGCGTCCTCCTCGGGCCCACCGGGAGAGAACCGAGCGCCCGGGGCTCCTCGCCTCGGCCCCCTCGTCCCCTCGCACTCACCCAGATCATGAGGCTGTCGCACAGCGACAGCTCAGGCTGCGGCAGCGGCTGCGTCTCCTCCATGGCCCGGGCAACCGTCGACTACGCCGCGGACACCGACACCTCCCTCCTCCCGGCGCTCCTCCAGGAGCCGGCGTCGAGACCTGCTAGCCGGCGGGGAAAGCTCGCTAGCCAGGCCCAGCGCCGGCGCCGTTCACGCGCGAAACCTCGCGCAGCCGACGTCGCGGCGTAACCCCCTCCCCATCCGCCCCCGCCTCGCTCCTGCGTTCGCCCCCTCCCCTGTGTGGGCCCGACCACGCAGCTCGGCACCTGAGCCCCGCCCCCTCCCCGCCCCTGCTCCCCTCTTCCCTCCCCGCCCTCCCCTCTGTCCCACTCCTACACACCTCGCCCCGCTGAGTGACCTGGGCGCGCACCAGTCACAAAGAAGCTAGGTACCCGAGGGGCGGGCGGGAGGGGCGGGGACGGGAAGAGCGGGAGTGGGTTGCGCAGGAGCGAAACTGATTGGACATGCCCTCGTGGGCTCTGACCAATCAATGTGAGACAAGACGCTGCTCTGGGAGAGAGCGAGGGTGGGTGGGAAGAGGTTTATGACCTGGCAGGTGCAGTGAGGGAGAGGGTGGGAGGTTGCGCGCGAGGGAGGCGAGCGCGCGTGCGCGACGGGGATTGGCGAGGTGGAAGCTTCCTCCGGCCCCAAGGGGCAGAAAGGGCTGAAGAGGCGGCAGGGCCCCTGCGGAGCTCAGGCGTCTTCCCGCCTCCTTCTTCACGGTAGCCCGCGTCCCGGCTCCACCTGTGGAGACCCACTTTCTGCTTCCACATTGTATTCTGAAATAGGTCGTACCCGTGAATTAAAACCACTCGAGGAAGGAAGAGCTGATTTTTCTCCTAGGCGCTCATTGGAAAGGGATGTTTTAATTTGCAGACTTGTGTCCTAAAGAAAAGAACATATCTTAATGCTGTTTAAATCGAATAAGCTCTCACGGATCACAGATCATGGGCTATTTTATTTTAAATGAGGCAAAAGGGGAAACCATTTCAGGTATCAAAATGAAAAATGATATCTTAGTTTTCGGAAAACATGGAAGACATCAATGTAACCATTTCCTTTGGCGGTAGAAAATCTGTTTTTTCTGAGGACGTTGGGAAGAGGGAGAGGCGTAAAATTGGAAGCTCTCCAAGGTACTAATAGATGGTTTAGGTTATTGAAAAGGGCTAGAATATTCTTAGTCTTCCTGTGACTTCTGTCATTCATAAACTCATCAATTCGTGCTCTGAGTGAAAAACAGCTGGCTTTTTTTTTATATTGCCGTATTTTTATATTTAGACATTGAAAAGTTAAAACTGATGGAGGACTGCAGTTAAAAGCCCCCAAATGTATATCAGTCTCATTCTAAAAATACAGGACATGCGTTTGCTATTGGCTGCCTGAACATTATTATAGAACTTTCTTAACGCTTCTGAAATCACTTTATATTCTAGGCACTAGGAACATTGGTAAAGTGTCTTAATGAAAACTACAAGATTTAGGAATTGAAGACCTGGTCTGAATCTTGACTTCATTACCCGCTAGCTGTTCTCCCATGGACCCCAAACTCCACATTCCTAAAATCATTGTAATTAAAATGTAAACATATATTGTAAATGTAATGTAAATTTTAAACTTTGCAAATACAAGGTACTATAATCATATGTACTGAGAAGCATACGAGAAACTTCTCAACGAATTTATCACTGAGAGTCACGGGTGGTTGAATTACTCAAAATATTCAATGAGAATAACTCAGGGAAATTGAATTTGTTTCTGGGTTCTGTAGGGGGTAAATTCTCAGGGAAACATAACCAATTTATTTAATAATACTAGAGCCAATGGAAAAATATGTGAAGAATATGATCAGTGAATTCAGAAAAAAGATATACAAATATTTTAAACAAATATAAAAAAGAAAAGCACAGAATGTGAATCATTAAAATAGAACAATTAAAAAGAAAATGTTGAGAAGACTGAAGTGTGCTTTCATGCATAACTGGAACAAGCATTTTAGAAAAAATATGACAATCTTTATCGGGAAACTTTAAAATATCCACATCATATAAACTAGTAATTCCACTTCTGGTCATAAATTATTCAAATCATCAAAAATGCAAAGACTTTGAACCCCCAATGATATGTATTGATCAATTGTGTAATTGATGAATACATGTCCAATAAGCAAGAAAGGTAAAATACATTGTAGCAGATTTGTAAGATAGAATATAAAAATTATGTTTCAGAGAATATTTGAGAACGCAGTTGTTGCAATGTATAGTATTAAATAAAAATTTAGATAAAAGTATCAGCCATATGACCTCAACATTGTAGATATTATTTATGTATTTTAATACGTACACAGCAAGAAGAAAAAGGAGTAATCATCAAACTACTGTTGTGTTTAGATATGGATGACAAGTTATTATTTTCTGTTATCGTTTATATTTTTTAGTTTTTCTATAAATAGTTTGTATTACTTTATAGTCAGAAAAAAAGACATTAGACGAAATGCCAAATACAACATGGGCTATCTTTCTAACTATTAAATTAGCATTAATTTTTTAGAAGTTGGCATCCGTGTTTGGAGAGCTGAATGAAACTAATTTACAACAGTAGTTGGCGATTATAAATTGGTGCAATCTTTCTGAAAATTTTTTGACAATATATATCAAGAGCCTTTAAAAGGTCTGAAGACTTTAAGACAATAATTTCACTTTCAGAATCTACTCTAAAAAAAGAATAAATGTATATAAAATGCTTAATACAAATACTAGCTTATAGTAGTTGCTAAATACATTTAGCTATTCTATGCACTGTTTATGTGTCTTGGGGGGCATGTGTGTGTTTAAGTGTGTGTTTGCACTCGTAGAAGAAAAAATCTGAAAGAAAATGTTAGTAAAAGTTGTTTACAGTAATTTTTACCTTCTTATTTTCTAATTTCACCAAAATGTCACCTTTTTAATTAAAACAAAACCAAACTTTTCTTCTTGTCAGAGAGAGAGAGAGATGGGATCAGGAAGAGATTTTAACTCTGAGTTGGTCTATAAGTAAATAGATAAATGGAAGAGGAGAAAATCCCTAACTAGGCACCTTAAACAGAACTGTAGTAGGCTCTACTTATAAAGAGGACATCTGTGCCTTGCACATACAGGTGATGGAATAAAGAAATGAAGAAGAGTTCTAAGGCTGTCCCTGATGATTTCTAAATAACTCTGAATGGCTGAGAGTGGACACCAGCTAGAAGACTCTGGTCTAGACAGACACAGGCTTATACATATCAAGCAGCCATATAATGGAGAGACAGTAGCAGCAGCAAACAGTCCAAGTAGACCTCAGGAGCAAAGCATTCATTCCTGAAGCCAATTATTGGGGCCCCACACAGAGGATCCGGATAGCACTGCTTAGGTGCAGCTATTCCTTTCACAGACCCCCTAAACACATGTTCTTCAAATCATGGTAAGAAGGAAGGACAAAGGGATAAAAGAAGGGAGGGAGAAAGGAAGGAACTGCAGCATAGGCTCAATCTCAGCAGCAGAGAGACAGGGGAAGTCAGAATAATATGAGATCTGCCATAGGGATTAACCTGGTTTTCTGGATGACCTCCTCAAGTGAGGCATGCAACCCACAATATCCAACCGTAGCAAGCTCATGCTACTTCCCGTCAGCATCCAGGTCCATAGGCAATTGAATGCAGCAGCAGACTTTTCTAGATTGTGACAATTTTCAGAATCTGGGAAATATCTTGGAATAATAGCATCCAGGCCCTGGGGAAGGAGATTTACAAGCCTTAGGCAGAGTCCTGTGGAAAAGAGATGGTAAAAAACTGATATTTTAAAACACCTTCTTGTTCTTAGGCCTGTGATCACAATGGGCACGAGCACCCAAAGCTTACCCGAGCTCCATCGAATACTGTGCTAAGTTTTGGGAAGCAAGACCAGTCCCAGACATTATGCACGGGTGATATTTAGCATCCTCTTAATGGGACAATCTTGAATTGACTTGAATACTCAGTGGGTCTGAACTTTTAGGTGATGAGGCCAGGAAGACAGGGACAAACTTTATCCCCACAGATGTTTTCAGTCTGGGTGATTATTGGGGTAGAAACTATTGAGCGTTCAGGGATGTAGATTCCTTCCCACTGTGTATGAAAAGGAATACTCATCTATTCTTCACACTGGCCAGGAACTGACTCTTCTTATGAAATTACTGCTCATGTAGAGACTGTATGTGACACTGGGAATTTTGCTTCCGGGGCTTTTATAGACTTAAGTTGCAGAGATTTTATATCATTTATTGAAACTGCCTTCGAATGCATTTTAGTTTAATGCTTGTAAGCAATGTTATCACCAACCTTTTGGGATGCCTAAAAAGAGATTATTCTAAGATCTCAATGCAGAAATTTAAGTCAACTTCAAGTTCAAATTAAGGCTGAAGGCATCTCTGCCACTGGGGAATGATATCTATAGAGCAAGGGATTTTAAAATTGTACCATAAGCAGGAAAAATGAATCTTAACTTTGAGGATCTTTGTTTTAGCAGACTGTTGTAAATTGGGTTTTCCAGGAAGTAGACCCTGAGATGGAAATTAGCATGCAGGAGGTTTATTAAGAAATGCTCTTGGGAATAACAGCTGTGGAGGAAAGGAAAGGAGGTGTAAGTGGGTAGAAGGAGAATACAGGCAGTGGTGCAGTCCTGATGAAAGTTTCAGTTGATCCCTGGGGAGCTCTGCAGCTGGAATGGCCTTTCCAAATTGTTCCAGGTTTGGATGAAGGAAGCCTGATTTTTACATCTTTATATGGACAAATCATTACACGTGGGTTGCCCTAGACAGGTGGTGTGGCAGCCTCAGCGATTCACAAAGAAGGCTGATGGCTGTCTGCTGGGAGCATTCCCAGATGCTGGAAATATCCAGGCAGCACATCACAGTGTCCTCTGCACAGCAGTAGCACCCACAGTCACTCTGGGTGGGCACAAGTGTACCATCACTCAGAATGGGAAAGCATGGTGTCGGAAAAAAATGTGGACAAGTGACCATAAGAGTGACAGTAAAGTGTCATGACCACAAAGTTAAAATAGGAAAAACATTAGCATCCTCGGTTCATGGACTGAGAAGGCTCCAAAATGAGAAGGGATTGTAGCCATAGTTATAATTTCATGTACGGGCTTAGTGTCAAATAGCTAAATGAATGATATCTTTGAGGATTTAAGACAGAGATGTCTGGGAAAACAAAATTTATAAAAAAGATAAATTACAACACAGGTTAATCTTATCAATTATATTTGAAACTTACAGGAAAGAGTGTTTACTTTGCCATTTATTGAGTGAAAATAAATATAACCATTTCATTAATTGAACATATTTAAACTCATCCAAAAGTTCTAAATCAAATATAATTGAACATAATTATTTTCTCTTGTCCTAAATAACTCAAGGAGAAAAAATTTAGATAGCAAGTTGTATGTAACATTTTTTCAAATACTTGAAAACAACACATAAAAATAGACATTTAGTAAAATGTACTAGTAATACAACCAAAGTATCATTTAAACATAAATCCTGTATTTTATACCTTAGTTTTTCCTAGTGAATCACGTCATCATTTTACACTCCGTTAAAAGAAATGATGCATGCTTCTCATTCAGTCAGTGACCTATTTTTTATGTACAAAAATCTTTCTAATCCATTGTAAGCAAGTTTTTAAAACAAAGACAAAACAGTGAGACATAGCAAGTGCCTAATCATTTAATCCACAGATGTTTATCTGTAAAAAGAAAGAATACTCTAAATTTATAGTATAATTATTCAGGGTATCTTCTATTCAAGAGTGTTGAAAATTAATATTTTAAAAAGAAAAACTCTTTACATTACATATATATATGTAGATAAAATCACATTCATAAGACTGGTTTCACATAATTAGTAAGAACATGGTGTCTAATGAGAACAAAGATCACTATGTTAGAAATGTTATTTATATTTTATTATAGCTTGAAAAAAAACTATATTTGAAACTATTGCAGCTAAATGTGGTACTGTGAAGCCTCCACATGTATGTGAATTGAAAATACACTAAAGTGATATTTGCCTAAGGAGAAAGAATATCTTGCTCACTCTCCTCCATGTGTTAGATGAGAATAATTTATATAGAATGTAATACATTTTAAAATGCCAAAATGATAGAGGGAAGAAATGTATCGAATCATATAAGGACAGAAGAAAAGGGGGCTACTTAATCACAAGCAGTAACAAGTTGGACTGTAAGAATGAAGAACGAGAGTGGGAATGCCAGCAAAGATGTGCAAAGGCTTTGTTAATGTGAGCAGTTGTAGAAAATTCCTTCAAACCCAGTTATAGCTAATGAAATTTTTGAAATGATTTACCTAAATAAATGAGTACTTTCTAATGTGATTTGGGAATATTCCCCAGAGAACCTTAAACCAAAATAAAACAACCAAAAAACAATGAAAAACAAAACTGAGTAGAGCTTAGCCTTATACAGAAAAGAGAAAAGCTGCACATTTCATTGAAGTAGAGAATTTGGCACTGTAAAAATGTTTTGTATGAACACACTTGGTGATCAAGAACATATCTAATCTTAAAGCTATGACCAATGATAATAATAATAGCTAAAATTTATGGAGTACTTATTAGGTGCTATGCACTATTCTAAGTGCTTCACTGATGTTAATTCACTTATCCTTAACAATACCATAAGGTAGGTAGCATTTTTCATCTTTATTTTAGAGATGAGAAAACTGATGCATAGAGAGGCACCCAAGCTCCTACTGCTAATAAGTTGTATATCTCAGAAAATTTCCTTCCAGATGTGAAGAAGAGAATCCTAAGGGAAATCAGAGCTGATTTTAAAAGACAAACATTACAAAATAAAATATAACATATGCAATCCTTCTTCTTTAGTCATTGTGGTTTCTGCATTTTCCACGGTTACTGAAATAGTTCTTCAGGCAGTCAACATTCTTTCTGATCAACACTGTGAAACAAGCAAATCCATCATGTCTAGGTGAATGAAATGAATTATTACCTGTTAGAGAATCTGCTGACTATGGGTTAATGACTACAATTGATGACTCAGGGACCTTGAATATATTAAGCTTTTGGTATTTTGTATCTGAAGATGAGCTTGAAGGATTATTTTAACCCACTTTTTCTTATAAACTTCCCATGATTTTTCTGAAAAATAAATTGGCCATTTGGACTAAATAACTGACCTACTTGTGAGACTATATATTTTTATGTGCATAGATTTTTCTTTAGGTTATAGTTGCCACATTCTATATAGATGGATAGATAGATAGCTACATAGATAGATATATTTGTATAATTCAAGAGTAACAGAAATAATTTCCCTTTACCCTTAAATACTTCAGCAAATATGTCTTAGGAATAAGGACGTTCTTTTACAAAATCACATATAATTATCACACTTGGAAAATTTAACATTGATAAACATCATTGTCTAATATGCAATCCTTCTCTAAATTTACCTAATTGTCCCCACTTATTCCTTTCTTTTTCTCTTTCTTTTCTTGTATCCAAAATCGAGAAATCAAGGATCATGCATTGTATTTATTTTCATGCTTTCCTCTAATCTAGGTCACTGCCCCAGGCTCTGTGTGTGTGATCTTTCATGACAGCAACACTTTTGAAAAGACTAGTCTAGTAGACTTGTTAGATTAGTTTCTTCATGGTAAGATTTGATTTAACTATTTTTGGAAGAGATTATATTATTGCTTAGTGCATCACTTTAACAGAAGCATGGTACTGGATTGTCTGCTTATTCAAAATGTTAAATTTTATCAATTGATTAGAATGGGGTCCATTAGATTTCTTGAGTATAAAGGCACTTTCTCCATTATAATGACTAAATAATCTGAGACTGTGTGAGTACATTATTCCCCCATATTTTTCCCCCAATCCTTTTAGCATACATTGATAATTTTTGCCAAAATCAAGTATTACCATAGTGGTTGTAATAGGGTGATTTTATATTTCCATTATTCCTTCTACATTTATTAGGTGGCATTATTCTGTGAAAAATGGTTTTTCCTCTTTTCTCCATCCCCACCTTTAAATTTTTTAAAGTGTGTATGTGGACTCATATTTATTTTTGTTCAGTATGTTATAATTTATTCCTGTCACTATTCATTTTAATCATTAATCTATGCCAAGTTCAGCCGGGGGAAACCCCGTCATATTGGCTTCTGCATCCTTTTTGCTTACCTCTAGTATTCTTTGAGTGATTACATACTTCCTGGCACAAGATGTTCCAGACTCTCTTTGTACTTTACTTAACCCTATCCTGGAATTAGCCATTTTTCCAAGGATCCCTGGTGCCATGTTATAGGGAATGGAATTTAGTAAGGCTGGATTTTCATGACCAAAGAAGGCTCCATTCATAATTACAACTTCATTCCTTCAAAATTAGATTTTAGTCTCCTGTTAAAATGGATAAATTCCTGTAAAAACTAAAATACTAAACCTAATAGCTATTTACACTTAGGGTGAAAATATTTAACAGCCCATTAATTTTTGTAAGCGGTAGGGAGCTGTGAGAACGGGGACACTGGACCCCGGTCAATGGTGAAGTGAGAGCGGCCCATGGAGGAAGAAAGAAAGCTAATGTCAATTTCTTCTATTTCAGGTACCACCACATACATGATTTAAATTAATCCTCATAATAATCTTATTTTTGCAAGTGAAGAAATAACTTGTTTAAAGTTACGATTTCTATGGCAGATAGCTCAGAACTAAAATCTAAACTTATTTGACTCTAAAAGCTTTATCTGAACCTTCTACCACTCCATGCCATTCCCCAAGCCAAGCAAGGAGGTCTGGGGGCTGAGAAAACAAGTTTCACCCACTTCATGTTTCAAGAAGGGTAAGCTTTGGTCACACTGCCTTCCCTGTTTCTTGAAGCTGTTCATTGTGACCTCCATGCACAGCCACCCTGGTAAGCATTGTCCTTCAGTTGAGAATGAGGGTCAAATGCTTTTCTCTGCTGCTCAGGAAGTCTGTGGGAAACAATTTCCTATTTCATTTGCTTTCAGTGTTGATTCAAAAAGAACAGATAGGCATCTTAAACTGAATGCTGTCTCAGTTGGATTATTCATTACAAGTACTATCTGTTGCCAGAAGTTAGTGCTGGTGGTGGGGAAGCTTGTTGCAGGCTTGTAAGAGATAACTGGAGAAAGCTGTCTGGGAAACAATGTTAGGTACAAAGCCCAGAAGAACATGTTTTTCTCCCCTCTTTATTATTACATTGGTCAAGTTCCTGAACTCTCTTGGCTCTTAGTTTTCTCACTGTAAATGGAGATAATAATAGCTTGCCTGCCTGAGGCTATTGAGGACAGTATCAACAACCACATAATAAGTATCTTCTATAGGTAGAGCATTTCTTTGACATAGAAGCGTGGAGAAATATAAGGCAGAACCCCTCCCCATGCTATGCTTACCATTAAATTTGGGATGCGGAACTTGCATGTAAAAAAGGCGAATAAATAACACAAAGACATATTTGTAACACACCATATCAGTGTCAGAGACAAGTGAAAGGATAAATCACCAAGGACATTATAAGCTTCCTGTCTTAAAATAATAATAAAGGGCACCTTTCTCTTTTTTCCTACCAACGTTCTAAAAAAGAAATCAAGGAAGGAAGGAATAAAGGACCAAAGGAGTGAGTGAAAAAGAAAAAAGAAAAAAGGAAAGAGAAAACACAGGAGTGGTAAAAGCAACTGTCTAGGTAAATACAAAAGTCAGTATAATGTATTTTTAGTTTGTAACTCCAGCTTTTTCTTATATGATTTAAAGGCAACTGCACAAAACAATAATTATAAATCTATGTTGATGTGCACACAATGTATAAAGATGTAATTTGTGACAATAAAAACATAAAGGGAGGAATGGAGCTGTTTACATAGGAGCAAACATTTTGTATCCAATTAAAACTAAGTTGATATTAATTAAAACTAGATTGTTATAAATTAAAATGTTAATTGTAATTCCCAGGGCAACCACTAAGAATACAACTTTAAAATGTATAGAAAAAGACATGAGAAAGGAATCAAACTGGCATAGTATGAAATGTATCTAACACAAAAGAGGTAGTAATGGAGTAATTGAAAGAAACAAAGATATAAGACATAGAGGAAACAAATAGCAAAATAGCAGAAGTCCTTCCTTACCAGTAATTACATCAAAAGTAATCAGATGAAAATCTAACCAAAAGGCGAATGTTGGCTAAATGGATTTAAAAACATTATTCAACCATATTCTGTCTTCAAGAGCCTCACTTTAGATCTAAAGACAAAAAAATGTTGAAAGTTAAGAGATTGAAAAAAGCTATTTCATGCAAACACTAACCAAAAGGCAAATGGAGTGGCTATATTAATATCACACAATATAGAGTTTAAGAAAAAAATCATTACAACAAAGGTATTATATAATGATAAAAGGGTCAATCCATCAAGAAGATATACCAATTATAAACCTGTAATCAGAGCCCAAAATATATGAAGCAAAGACTGACAATTAAAGGGAAAAGTAGACAATTCAGCAAAAATAGTAGGGCACTTTTATACACCACTGTCAACAATGAATAGAACAATTAGAAGATCAAGAAGGACATAAAGGAGTTTAACAACACTATAAACCAACCAGATGTAAGAGACATACATGTACAGAACAGTCCACTCAAAAATAGAAAAATATACGTTCTTCTTATGTGCACATGAATTATTCTTCAAGATAGACCATATGTTAGGCCAAAAAACAAACCTTAATAAATTTTAACAGACTGAAATCATAGAAAGTATCTTCTCTGACCACAATGGAGTGAAATTAGAAATCAATAACAGAAGGGAAATTGGCAAATTCACAAATATGTGGAAATTAAATAACATACTCTTTGACAACCAATTGGCCAAAGAAGAAATCACAAGGTGACTTAAAAAGTAATTAGAGATGAATGAAAATGAAAACACAACATGCCAAAACTTATGGGCTGCAATGAAAGCAGTGTTCAGAGGGAATTTTATAGTTTTAAATGCCCACATTAAAGAAAAGAAAATCTTATATCAATAACCTAACATTCCTAAGCAACTAGCAAAGAAAGAGCAAACTAAGCCCAAAACAAACAGAATGACTGAAATAATAAAGAGATAAATGAAATAGAGAATAGAAAAGCAATAGAGAGAATTAACAAAACCAAAAGTTAGTTTTCTGAAAAATCAACAAAATTGCCAAACCTTTAGTTTAACTGGTGAAGACAAAAAGAAGAATAAAATAAAAAATTGAAATGATAACATTACTATTACCTTTAGAGAAATAAAAATTATGAGAATGCTATGAACATTCATTTATAAACAAACCATGTAACTTAGATAAAATGAACAGATTCTTAAAACACATGTACTACCAAAATTGACTTAAGAAGAAACAGAAAATCTAAATACAACTAAAACAAATAAGGAGATTGAATCAGCAGTCAAAAACTCTAACAAAGAATATCTCAGGACTGGATCGCTTCACTGGTAAGATCTACCAAATGTTTTTAGAAGAACACCAATCCTTCTGAAACTCTTCCAACAAATAGAAGAGGAGGAAACACTTCCTAACTCATTCTATGAGGCTAGTAGTACCTTGATAGCAAAGGCAGACAAAGACATGACAAGAAAATAAAACTGCAGGACACTATCCCTTATGAATATTGACACAAAAATCCTCAACAAAATACAGGTATTAGACCAAGTGGGATTTATTCCAGGAATGTAAGGGTGTTCAACATATGAAAAGCAATCAATGTATTATGACATATTAATAAAAGGAAGGGGAAAAACCCACACATTCATCTCAATTGGTGCACAAAAAACAATTGGTAAAATTCAACAATCTTTCATAATAAAAACAGTCAGAAAACTGGGAACAGAAGGCAACTTCCTCTCCATGATAAAGGGTATCTGTGAAATCCCACAGTGAACATCATACTTAATGTGAAAGACCAAAATCTTTCTCTCTAATATCAGGAACAAGACAAGGATTTCTACTCTTGCCACTTCTATTCAAATATTATTGGAAGTTCTAAAATTCCACCTAGAGCAACAGGGCAAGAGGAAGAAAATAAAGGGCATCCAAATTGAAAATGCAGAGACAAAACTATCTCTAGTCATAGATGACATGATTTCATATTTTATATCACACAAAAAACTATTAGAGCTAACAAAGGAATTCAGCAAAGTTGCAGGATATAAGATCCAAACTCCACTGTATTTCTACAGTGGATATCTATATTGAATATAAAACTCCATTGTATTTCTATACACCAGTAATAAACAATATGAAAAGGAAATTAATAAAACAGTTAAATTTAAAATAACATCAACATAATAAAATATTTAGGAATAAATCTAACCAAGGAGGTTAAATAGTACACTGAAAACTATAAAACTTTGGTGAAGGAAATTAAAGAAGACCTAAATAAAGAGATATTCCATGTTCATGGATTGAAAGACATAATATTATGATGGCGATACTTCCCAAATTGATCTATAAAGCAAATGCAATTTCTATCAAAATTTCAACTGCTTTCATTAACAAATAGACAAGGTGATTCTAAAATTTGTATGAAATTGCAAGGGATGCATAATATCCAAAATCCTGAAAAAGAAGGACAGTGTTGGAGAACTCACACTTTCCTATTTCAAAACCTACTACAAACCAAAAGAAATCAAAAGAATGTGGTCCTAGAACAAGAATAATATATACGTTAATGGAATATAATTGAAATTGATTTCTAACAAGCCTTCTAAGACCAGTCAGTGGGGAAAGAATAATCTCTTCAAAAAATGGTGCTGGTACAACTGGATACCCAGATGCAAAAGAATGAATTTGGATCTCTACCTCACATCATATACAAAAATTAACTCACGAAGGATCAAAAACCTAAAAGAGCTAAAACTATGTAACTCTTGACAGGAAACATAGGTGTAACTATTCATGACCTTGGATTAAGCAATGGTTTCTTAAATATGATGCCAACAATACAAGCAACAAAAGAAAAATAGAAAATATAAACTTTATCAACATTAAAAACTTTTAAATTTTTTGATTGACATGTAGTAATTATATATATGTAGGTGGTGCAAAGTGATATCGCAATACATATATACATGTGTATTGATCAATCAGGATAATTAGAATGTCTATCACCTCAAACATTTATAATTCCTTTGTGTTGGAGGCATTCAAAAATCCTCTCCTCTAGCTTTTTGAAAATATGCAATAAATTATTCTTAACTATAGTCACACTACAATGCTGTAGAACACTAGGATTTATTCCTCCTATCAAGCTGTTAGTTTGTATCTATTAACCAATCTCTCCCTATTCCGCGCTCCCTCTACCCTTCCCATCCTCTAGTAACCACAATTCTACTCTCTAGTTCTATGAGCTCAGCGTTTTTAGCTCCCACATATTAGTGAGAACATGTGGTATTTATCTTTCTGTGCCTGACTTATTTCACTTAACATAATATCCTATATTTCCATAAAGGACAGGATTTAACTTTTTTCTTACGGTTGAGTAATATTCCTTTGTGTACATATGCCATGTTTTCTTTTTTTTTAATTTGTATAAATTTATGGGGTTTAAGTGTGATTTTGTTACATGGATATATCATGTAGTGGTGAAGTCAGGGCTTTTAGCATATCCATCACCCAAGTGATGTATATTGTACCCATTAAGTAAATTCTTATTATCTATCTCCTCCCACTTACGCATCCTGTAAAGTCTCCATTGTCTATCATTCCACCCTCTATGTCCATGTGTACACATTATTTAGCTCCCACTTACAAGTGAGAAGATGCAGTATTTGTCTTTCTGAGTTTTTTCATTTAAAATAATGGTCTCTAGTTCCATCCGTGTTGCTGCAAAAGACAGTATTTTATTCTTTTTATGACTGAATAGTATTCCATTGTGTATATATGCCACATTTTCTTTATCTGTTCATCTACTAATGGACACTTAGGTTGATTCTTGGCTATTGTGAATAGTGCTGCAATAGACATGAGGTACAGATAACACTTTGGTATCTGATTCCCTTTCCTTTGGGAAAATATCCAGTTGTGGGATTTCTGGAGCATATAGTTCTCTTACTGGTTTTCTGGAGAACCTCCATACTGCTTTTCATAACAGCTGTACTAATTTACATTCCCACCCACAGTGTATAAGAGTTCTCTGTATCCTTGCCAACATTTGTTATTTTTTTTTTGTCTTTTTGAAAATAGCTATTCTAATTTAGTGAGATAATTATCTCATTGTGGTTTTGATAATTAGTAATGTTGAACACTTTTTCTTATACTTTTTAGCCATTTGTATATTTTCTTTTGAGAAAGGTTTATTCAAATCATTTTCCACTTTTTACATTGGGTTATTTGTTTTTTGCTGTTGAGTTCTTTCTATATTCTGGATATTAATCCCTTGTCATATAAATAGTTTACAAACATTTGATACCATTTTACAGGTTGTTGCTTCAATCCGTTGATTATTTCTTTTGTTGTGCAAAAGCTTTTTAGTTTGATGTAATCCCATTTGTCTATTTTTGCTTTTGTTGCCTCTGCTTTACAAATCTTAACCATTAAATCTTTGCCCAAACCAATGTCCTGAAGTGTTTCCCCTATGTTTCCTTCTAGTTGATTTATAGTTCCTGGTTTTACATTTAAGTCTTTAATCTATTTTTTATTTTTATATGTGATGAGAGATATGGGTCTACTTTTATTCTTCTGCATGTGGATATCCGGTTTTCTCAGTACGATTTATTGAAGAGGCTGTCCTTTCCCCAGTAAATGTTCTTGGCTACTTTGTTGAAAATCAGCTGGCTGTAAGTACATTGAGATGAGTATATTTCCGGGTTCTTCATTTGGTTCCATTGGTCTATGTGTCTGTTTTTATGCCAGTACTATGTTGTTTTGATTACTACAGCTTTATAGTATATTTTGAAGTCAGGTGCTGTGATGCCTCCAGCTTTGTTCTTTTTGCTCAGGATTGCTTTGGCTATTGAGGCTATTTTGTGGTTACATATGAATTTTAGTATTATTTTTTCTATTTCTGTAAACAATGTCATTGGTATTTTGATAGGGGTTGCATTGAATCTGTAGACTGCTTTGGGTAATATGGTCATTTTGACAATACTGATTCTTCCAGTTATGAACATGGGATGTCTTTCCATTTATTTGTGTTCTCTTCAATTTCTTTCACTAATGTTTTGTAGTTTTCCTTGTAGAGATCTTTTACATCCTTGGTTAAATATGTTCTTAGGTATATTATTTTTTTGTAGCTATTGTAAATGGGATTGCCTTCTTGATTTCTTTTGCAGCTAGCTCATTATTGGTGTGTAGAAATGCCACTAATTTTTGCATGGTGATTTTGTATTTTGCAACTTTACTAAACTCAATTATCATTTCAAAGAGATTTTGGGTGGAATCTTTAGGTTTCTGTCTATATAAGATCATGTCATCTGCAAATAAGAACAATTTGACATTCTCTTTTCCAGTTGAATGCCTTTTATTTCTTTCTCTTGCCTAATTGCTCTGGTCAGTACTTTGGTGCTATGTTGAATAAGAATGGTAAAAATAGGCATCCTTGTCTTATTCTAGTTCTTTGAGGAAAAGTTTTCAAATTTTCTTTATTCAGTGTAGTGTTAGCTGTGGGTTTGTCATATATGGCCTTTCTTGTGTCAAGGTATGATCCTTCCTAATTTTTTGAGAGTTTTTAACAGGAAGGGATGTTGAATTTCACCAAAGCTTTTTCTGTGTCTATTGAGATGATAATTTTTTTTATCCTTCATTCCTTTGATGTGATGTATCACATTTATTGATTTGCACATGTTGAACCATCCTTGCATCCCTGGGATGAATCTCATTTGATCATTCATGGTGTATAATCTTTTTGATGTGCTATTGATGTGTTGTTTGCTAGTATTTTGTTGAGGATTTTTGCATCTGTGTTCATCAGGGATATTGGCCTGTAGTTTTACTTTTTTGTTGTGTCCTTGTCTGGTTTTTGTATCAGAATAATGCTGGCCTCATAGAATGAGTTCAGAAGAATTCTCTTCAATTTTTTGATATAGATTAAGAAGAGTTGGTGCTAGTTCTTCTTTAAATGTTTGGTAGAATCCATTCAGTCCTATGATTTTTATTTCTTGGATGACTTTTTCAATTTCATTACTCATTATTGGTCTATTCAGGTTTTTCATTTCTTCTTGCTTCAATCTTGGTAGGTTATATGTGTCCAGGAATTTTTCCATTCCCTCTAGGTTTTCTAATTTTTTGGCATATGATTGTTCATAATAGTCTCTAATAATCCTTTGTATTTCTCTGGCATCAGTTGTAATGTTCTTTTACCATTTCTTATTTTTTTTATTTGGATATTCTCTCTTATTTTATTAGTCTACCTAACGGTTGATTGATTTTTTTCTATCTTTTCAAAAACCTACTTTTGTTTCATTATTATTTTATATTTTTAGTCTCTATTTCAGTTAGTTCCACTCTGATTTTCATTATTTCTTTCCTTCTACTAATTTGGGTTTGTTTTTTTCTTGCTTTCCTAATTCCTTGAGGTATATCATTAGGTCGTTTATTTAAAATCTTCCTACTTTTTAAGGTAGAAGTTTATTGCTATAATCTTCCCTGTTAGTACTGCAATTTCTGTATTCCATAGGTTTTGGTATGTTGTATTTCTATTTTTATAGGTTTCAAGAAATTTTTTGCTGTTTATCATAATTTCTTCATTGAACCATTGGTCATTCAGGACCATGTTGTTTAATTTCCATGTATTAATACTTGTATAGTTTTCAAGTTCCTCTTGTTATTGATTTCTAGTTTTATTCCACTGTGATCTGAACAGATCCTCGATATGTTTTGACTTCCTGAAGTTTATTGAGATTTGTTTTGTGGCCTAACAGATGGTCTGTTCTGGAGAATGTTCCATGTGCTGATAAGAAGAATGTGTATTCTGCAACTATTGGATAAAATGCTCTGTAGATGTCCATTAGGTCCATTTGGTCTATAGTGCAGTTTAAGTCCTATGAATCTTTGCTGATTTTTTTGCCTAGATGGTCTGTCCAATGCTGAAAGTGGAGTATTGAAGTCCCCAATATTAATATATTGGGATTTATCTGTCTCTTTCACTCTAAAAATATTTGCCTTATATATTTGAGTGCTCTACTGTTGAATGCATGTATATTTACAGTTGTTATATCCTCTTACTGAATTGATTCCTTTATCATTATGTAAAGTCCTTCTTTGTCTCTTTTTATATTTTTTTATTTGAAGTTTATTTTATTTATTTATTTTTTGATGTAAGTATAGCTATTCCTGCTCGATTTTGGTTTTGGTTTGCATGGGATATCTTTTTCCATCCCTTTATTGTCAGTCTATGTGTCTTCATAAGTGAAGTGAGTTTCTTGTGGGCAGCATATATTTGGGTTTTGCTTTTTATCTATTCAGCCAGTCTATATTTTTTAGTTGGTGAATTTAAGCCATTTATATTCAAAGTTGTTATTGATAGACGTGGACTTACTCTTGTCATTTTGGTAGTTGTTTTCTGGTTGTTTTGTATAATCCTTTATTGCTTTGTTCCTCTCTTACTGTTTATCTTGTGGTTTGGTGGTTTTCTGTAGTGATAATGTTTGATTCCTTTCTCTTTCTCATTTGTATGTCTTCTTTACCAGTGGGTTTTATACTTTGGGTTTTTTTCAAAATGGTAGGTATCATCCTTTCTTATGTAGAATTCCCTTAACCATTTTTTGTAGGGCCAATCTAGTGGTGATAAGTACCCTCAGTTTTTGCTTGTCTTGGAAAGACTTTAATTCTCCTTCATTTTTAAATGAGAGCTTTGCTGTGTATATTGGCTAGCAATTTTTCTTCTTTTTCTTTCAGCATATTGAATGTATCATCTCATTCTTCCCTAGCATATAAAGTTTCTGCTAAGAAATCTTCAGTTAAACTGACAGAGGTTCCCTAATATGTGACTTGATGCTTTTCTCTTGCCATTTTTAGAATTCTTTGTCTTTTGATATTTATCTAAAATATGCCTGGTAGTGGACATTTTTTGGCAGAATCTATTTGGAAATCTTTGAGCTTGCTATATCTGGATGTTCATTTATCTCCTAAGACTTAGGAATTTTTCAACCATTATTCTATTAAATATGTTTTTTATGCCTTTTTTTCATCCATATCTTTACCTTCTGGAACTCCCATAATGCAAATATTTGTTTGCTTAATGCTGTCTCATAAGTCTAGTAAATTTTCTCCATTCTTTTTTATTCTTTTTCATTTTATTTTTAGTCTGACTTATTTATTTCAAGACACCTGTCTTCAAGTTCAGAAATTCTTCTGCTTGATTTAGTCTATTGTTGAAACTCTTAATTGTATTTAAAATTTTATTCATTGAATTCTTCCATTCTGAGATTTTTTTGGGGGTCTTTTTTATGATATCTATCTCTTTGTTGCATTTCTCATTTAGATCATGAATTTATTGTCTTAATTTCACTGAATTGTCTACCTGTATTCTTTTGTATATCACTGAGTTTCCTTAAGATCATTATTTTGCATTATTTTTCAAGCTTTTAATAGATTTCCTTTTCTTTGGGGCCTATTACTGGGGAATTATTGTATCCCTTTGGAGGTATGTTTACTTGCTTTTTAATATATCTTATGTCTTTATGTTGATATCTGTTCATCTGGTGGAATAGTGGCTTCTAATTTTATGAAGAAGCTTTCATCAGGAAAGACGCTTTCTTGTAGATTTGTCCTGTAGTGTAATTTGGGTCAGCTGTTTTGGCTTTGGTTCTGGTTAGTCATAGTAGTGTAATCTCTCTGTGATTCCTTCAGCTGTATTCAACATTAGTGGTGTCTGCAAATGCCTCAGTAACCTAGGCTGAAGGGGTTTTTGGAGCCTATAGCGGGTGTGGTGGCTCAGCCACTGGAATGTGTAAGGTCATGACAGTGATGGACTCCTGGCAGATGGTCCTCAGGACCCTGGAGGGATATGTGGGTATTTAGTATCTCAGATGCTGAAGTGGGTGGGGTCACAAGCAGAAACAGACCCCAAGTGGGTCAGTCCTCAGGCCCTCAGAGGAGGTAGGGTGCATGGCAGCTCTGCCGCTGAAGTAGGTCAGGCTGCTGGTGGAAGCAGGCTCCAGGCTTTTGGCTCTTGGGCTCTGGGAAGCACATGCATTGGCTTCCTCTGTTGTGGAGATGGTCTCCCTGCTATACTGGACTGCCTATTCCCCAGAGTGCTAGGATTGTGAGCTTGGGTGCCAGGTTCACAGCTACACTGTTGGGTCCTGCTAGGTTTGTGGCCCTGCAGCCTTCTGTTTGGGTATGGTGGGATGAGATCGTGGACCCAGGGGTATGGCAATGCAGGAACTACTGGACTCAAGCAGGATGCATTCTTGTAGTGGCTCCATCCTCAAAATGGTGCTGTGCTGCAGCATCCTGGGGCCCAGGGAGTTAGGGGGCACCCAATGTGAGTTCCCTTTCTGGAGTAACGCAATTTTGTGGATTCCAGGCAGTTCCCTACACTGGACTCAGGGCCTATGAAGACTGTGTGAGGTTCTCCTGCAGGTAGGATGCAGGTGTCTGCGGTAGTAATATAAATTGCTAGTGATCTCCCACCTACCTTTTCTCTATAGTGGGGAGTCCCTCTCGACTCCACACTAATCCCAGCCATCATCCCAACTGATCCACTTCCTTCCATGCTGCCATCCCAAATTTCCATGCTTTAGAGAGTCTTTGTCACTTCCCCCTGAATTCCAGTGTTTTCCCCTAGACACTCTGTTCAAGGTACGCTTATCTACTTGATAATTTGGTCTTTCTTATGGAGGATGTAAATGCTGGGCACAGACACTTCTAATCAGCCATCTTGATGACATCCCCAAAATTAAAAAATTTTTTCATCAAAGGACACTATTAAGAAAATAAAGACAGTTTAGAGAATGGGAGAAAGTATTTGTATATCATATATCTGATGAGACTTATATCCAGAATACATGCAAAACTCCTACAATTCAACAACAAAGTACAGACAAGCCAATTCAAAAATGGGCAAAGGATCTGAATAGACATTTCTCCAAGGAAGATTAATGGCCAATATGCACATATAAAGATGCTCATCAATCATCAGGGAAATACAAATGAAAAGCAAAATGAAATACTTTCACACCCACTAGGATATCTACAAAGCAAAGCAAAGCAAAACAAACAACAGCAACAGCAACTACTACAAAACAAAATAGAAAATAACAAGTGTTGATGAGGTGTGGAGAAACTGCAACCCTTGTGCATTGCTGGTTAGAATGAAAAACGGTGAAACCACAGCGGAAAAAAACAGTTTGGTGGTTCCTCAAAAAGTTAAACATTGATTTATGATAAGATCCAGTAATTCTACTCCTAGGTAAATACTCAAGAGAATTGAAAACAAGTGTTCAAACAAAAAATTATACACGAGTGTTCATAGCAGCACTATTCACAATAGCTAAAATGTAGAAACAACCCAGTGTACATCAACAAACGAATGGGTAAAAAAATGTAGTATATGCATACAATGGAGTGTCATTTGGCCATAAAATGAAAAAAAGTACAGATTCATGCTACAATATGGATGAACCTTGAAAATATGCTAACTGAAAGAAGCTAGACACAAAAGGCTACAATATTATGTGGTTGTATTTATATAAAAAGTGCAGAATAGGCGTAGAGCAGAAAGCAGATCAGTGGTTGCCAGGAGCTGGGGGGAGAAGGGAAAGGCCAGTGATTGCTCAATGCACACAGGGTTTCTTTTTGGGATGGTGAAGGTCTTCTGGAATTAGACAGGGTAATGGTTGCAAAACATTGAGAATGTATTAAATGTCACTGAATTATACACTTCAAAATGACTAGAAGTGTAAATTTTATGTTATATGAATTTTACTTTAATTAAAAAAATACATGAGGGGAGAGGAAGCATTTAATGATTCTTATTTTATGCCTATGATTATGCGAGTCATTTTCCAACTGTTTGTCATTGATTCAAGTGGACATTTGCCCATAAACAGGTCATGACTTAATCGAAGAGAATTTCCAAACTGGAATATAAACTTTAGAATTGCCTCTGATTCCGCCTCATCTGGGAAGCCTTTTCTGAGCCCTCCTAAATTGCTACATTTTATGTAACACTTCTCTACCTTTTCAGACTTCTGTTATTGCACATATTATGCTTTGGTTTTATTTTGTACATTTGCTTTGTTTTACACTGTGACACGTTTATTGTCTTTTACTAGTTTATGAATGCTTCAAGACTGGGATTCGTCTTTTGTGTTTGCATTTCTGGAACTTGGAGTATCACTCAGCACATAGTACATATCCAATGAAGGTTTCCCTTGGCCAGTTGGATTTACATATTTGGTTCCTGTAAGTATACTACATTAATGGCTCCTAAAGTAGCCATGTCTGTTTGATGTGCCTGTGCAATACTCAGCATTCGTTTCCCAGAATGAAACTAGGTCACATCTGGGACACATGAACAGTTTGAAGAATTCTTCTGTCTGAAATACAAAACTCTTGAGTGTATATCAAAGATAATCAAGCTGACCATGCCAAAAACTTTAAGCAACTGAAACTTTATTTTGTTTATTACAGTTTTGGTCTTTGCTCTTTTACTTCATTTATTAACTTTATAGTAACAGAACAATTTACATGCTGTGAAAATCCAACCAGGATGAAAATGGCAAAAAAGAAAACCAAAACATTTTACTTTATGAGTCTTTTACTCTGTGAGTTTTTCCCTATGCTGTGGTTATTTTGTTTGGTTATGGAGACAACTTGTGCACAGAGGATCCCACGCATCTCTGTTCTCTTATAAAAAACTTATGTCAAAAGAGAAAAAAATTCTCTCTATCGCTAAAGAGGATCTGAGTGAGAAAATCTCTTCTGACAACAATAACAATTAGGATACTTTAAAATAAAAGAAGCATGTCGAATTATCTGACTGGTGATTTCTAGGGCCAAGAACAGAATTTGTTGTATACCCATGAGACTTTTGCTGTGCCTGTGCTAGACAATTGAACAACATACTTTGTGGCCACTAGTTATTGTCTCTATTATTTAAGTCATTCTTAAACTTTACCTTTTTTTGTGAAAGGGAGGCAAAATATTTCCTTTCTGATGGAAAATCATTTGAATATTATAAATCATGCAAAAAATAGGGTAAGAAAAACTGTCATTCCATGAATTATGTGTATGTCTGCTCACCTCCACCCACATCCACATCCATAAAATGACAAAAGAAAAGTCACATACTTGCCCTTTGCTGCACTATTTCCCTTTAAATTTCACTGAAACTTAGAAGACTATTTTATATCTTCTATAAATGCTAGCATTTTTGTTGTTGTTGTTGAGGCTAACCGAGCTGATTAATCCTGATTATTTCTCTTTCTTCTGTTCACATTCCAAATTGGGGAAATGAGATCATCTGATGGAAAGGATCTGAATCCTGTGTCTCAGATTCCTGTGAAATCTGCTCTGCTTTTCCTTGTCTTGTACTCCGTCTTCAGATTTATCAGCATTTATTGAATATCTACTATTAAAGTTCCTGCCTCTGTGCTTGGCCTGGAGTTGGGGCTCAAAAATAGAACTATATTCCCTCCCCCTTCCACCTTCTTATAAATATTCATTGTATCAGTCAGGGCCCTGGCAAGGAAAAGAATGCACACTCATGGTTGGTGCCATGGAAGGCAATTACCCATCAGGAGCTGTAGTCAAAAAGGGAGCAGCTACAACTAGACCCTTGCCATCGGGATAGCCCTCTTATTGGCTGAACTGAACAGAAAGCCAGAGAGCAATGGGAGCCTGGTGGTGCAGTTTGCAGGGTCAGCCTCCCAGGACAGGGAGCAGGGCAGAGAAGCAAGGGGAATGGATCCAGGTGACTAAAGGGAAAATAAAGAGAAAACTGAAGTCGTCATTTAATTTCAGAACAATTCATGAAACAGCATTATTATCCACATTTTGCAAATGAAAATATTGAGGTAGTCAAGTTTAAATTACTTGTTTAAAGTCACATGGCCACTAAATGGAAGACATACGATTTAAATTCATGTCTTCTAATCCCACTTATATTCTTTTATACCAAAATGTCTATCTTACATTTTATTTATATTACCTGCCTTATGTTTTAGACAGTCTGAATCTTGTAAATGATTATGCCTTCCATTTTAATCTGACCATTAGGAAATCTGGAGTCAAATTTTAAGCCCCATTTTCTAAGTATGAATGATTTTATTGCTTTCATTTCCTAGTGGTCTTATCTTACTATTTGATTTTACTTTCCTTTTTCCCTGATATCTTTATCTCTTTATATTACATACATTTTCTTCCATGTCTTTTTTGACAAGGTGAAGGGTAAACAAATGAATAACTGCATAACCTTGAGCCTGTGCTTAATCAGCCTTTTCCCGAATGCAGAGCCCTGACTTTCTCTATATAGGGCTTGTGAACCCCTCACCTTCATCCCCAAACACACATATCCATGATCTTTGTGTTACAGTTGGTTTTACATCCACAATCTTCTTCAACAAAGTGCCCCCAGAAGCCACTACTGATCAATTAGTATCAGGGGAGCTGAAACCTATTTGCTATGCTTGGTGTGATATGATCAGAAAATTAATTGAAAATACTGCAGGATCTTTAACATGTAAATGCCCTATGGAGAACAGCTTACAGTTTAATAGAAGACATCCTGAAAGCTTTATACTCAAGCTTTTTGTATGCGATGAGCATCATGATAGTCTGACTGCTTCCCGTACTTCAAGTACTTAAGTAAAAGGCAAACGAGTAATATGTGAATGCACCCTCTCTTCATATAATTAATTTTTCTTCTCCAGACTCACACCGGTGGCATTATTCCAAGGGTATCTCAATGGTTGCTCAACAAAGAGTGCTATGCTATTTGTTTCTATCATCCCTGATAAAGGCCTATTTGGCCTTGTTAATTTAGTTAGCGCCACTAAAACTGCAGGGTCTCAGTTCCATTATCTAATATCCTGAAGCAGCACTACAACACCATTCAGGCAAGAGTGGAATTCATTTAAGCAATTCAAGACTTGGATTCCATTCAAGACCATTTAACAAAAATTCCAGAAGAACCATTTCAAGAAGCTTTGTCCATAATATTGAAAAGGCACAGGTCACTGTAATTATCAAAATTTTACTGATGATATCAGTTTCTTACAGCTTTATAAATATTTGTAGATTATAATATGTTTTTGCATATATTTTCTCATAACTCAAAATAAAGTGTTACATCTCCTTTTAACATACATATCTTCCTATGTGTGTATAAACGTATAATCAAAACAAGAGTTAGATTCTGTGGGGGAAATATCCAAACTGGCCGGTTGGCATCACTAAGATATTCTTTAACCAAATTGTTCGTCCTCTACTCTGTTTGGTGAAACTCAGGTACATTGGCCTACAAGCTTTCATCTCAAGAAATGACCATTCTTTGCTAAGATGACAGCCTCGGCACTTTCTCTTTCTCTCCCAAGTTGAGTTTTTGAGATTCTGACATTGACACAGGTATGAAAATTTCAGCTTCATAAACATTCTATTCTTGATGTGTTTAAGAATTAAAATTAAGAAAATATTCATAATTCTGACCCTTTTCAATCTAGAATCTTCTTTGATGTCATTCTTTTCCACGTTCTTCCCAATTCTTCAATCGTTTCAAAGATGAACAATGAACATTTATTTCATTGTTTTTACATTTTAAGAACTTCTTTCCTACATATCACCTCATTATATTTCCATATCATTCTGTGTCATGATTCACACTCTCCCAATTAAGATATTAATGTTCTGGCATTCAGAACCAGATAAGCTCTAGGAGGGTAAGCTGTTCATCAGTTGCTATGGATTCAAAGATATCCGTGGACAACCCAATACCAGACATTATGAGGGATACAAAGACATACAGAACACCTAAGTACATGTCCCCAACACTCCAAGAGTAACTTCCAGGGCCTTCCCACATGCCGTTTTCTCTGCTTAGAAGATTCTTTTAATTTCTCTAAACTCTTCTTCACTTCTCTACACTCCATGAGATGGGTATCAGGTCCATATTAACTACTGTGTTCCTTGTTACTAGTACAGTGCATTGGTAAATGTTCAATTAGTATTTGTTGCATGAATGCACCTGGTCTATTGTCTTGTTGCCTCTTGCGGCCCCTCTAGTAATTACAATTCTTTGTTGTAATTGCAGCTCATATTTCTCTTGCTCTTGGAGTTCTTTCTGCTGTTTCTGCTTCTGACTCCGAAATAAACTCTTAAAAAAAAAGAAGACACTGAAGATCTCAAGAGTATTTCTCCATGACAGAATTTCCATATAATTCTGTCTGGGTTCACTGTCAGTCCAAAATAGGAAGAGTCACACTGGGAACTAAACATAAAGCCTGCTGGAATTAACCAGCTTTAAAAAAAGTATTCACCAGTTTCTGACTTTTCTGACTAGAAATAGTAGAATCATAAATTATCTGTTTATAAGTCCAAATTTCAGCTACATTATTTAATTATTAACATTCAGTATATAATATCTAAGACAAAGTTAGAATAAAATCACTGCTTCCAAAATGAGTAGAATATAAATTTTAAAGGTTTAATGGGAGGAAAAAATCATAACTCCATTACAATACTCAAATTGTGACATAGGTATAAGAAATATTATGTACATTTGTAAACCTATGAAATATTGTCATCATCATCTTCATAATCTCGCATTCAAACATTTGCACATCTCTAGCTTGAGCACAGTGCCTGGCACACAATATGTGTTGGACAAATGTTTCTGAAATGAGTGAGTACATATGCTATGGCTGATATCTGATAAGAACTTTATGGTGTACAAAGCTATTATTTCATGTGAACCTCATCACAACCTAGCGAGTCGGATAGAAGAGTGATTACTACCAACTCTAGCTTAAAAATGAAGAAAGAGTGATCTGGAGGGATTAGTTGATTTGTCCGAGTTCACACACAGCTAGTATGTGGTAGGGCTGCCTTTTAAACCCAAGTCTTGTGACTCCGAGTCCCAAAGCTATTCTGGTTTCACTTTCAAACTTCAATTTATGTACAGTGGAAGGAATGAGAATTCCTTCACATTTTAAATGGCACTCAATATATTTCCAAAATACCAAAATGGAATTGGTCCAATTTTATTAAAATTAGAAAATCATAAACCTAAATAGACATAGACACCATTAAAACAAATATAGGACCTGAAAATAATTGAATAATTTGTCTTAGGACTAAAACAAAATGAAAGCACAGAGTGTGTGAAACAAAAGCAACTATGCTGTTAGTGAACTGTCAGCATCTCTTAGTACCAGTGAGTGATAATTATCACAAGAGGAAAGAAAAAAATAAATTATAATTAAGCAATGCTTGTAATAGTGTTCCTTCAGGGATAATTATTTGTCTTTATTGCATTCTAATAGTACTACTCTACATATGGTATAAAACCTTCTATTTTCATTTATATAGTTATATTTGATCCATGATTTTTAAAATCCATGTTTTTAACAAATTGTTTTCTTAATGTGTTTTGCACTAAATAAACCATAAGATTTTTGTGTAGGATACTATAAACATTTATAAGTAACCACTGCCTCATTATTTAACAAGAACAAAAAGCCATTGTTTATCCATTTGGTCCAACAATCAATAAACATTTAATAACTTTGCAGTAATTAGAGCTGTTCCGAAAAACAGAACAACTTCAGGGTTCCATGTGGTTGGAATTTTGAAAAATTCTTGCATGGAGTGGAGAATACCCTGCTTCTTCTTCTTCTTCTTCTTTTTTGTTAATTTTTAAAAATTTTGTAATTGTCCTAATTTCAAAAACTTCTTCAATTAGCTTACAACAAAAGCACAATTTAGTAAAATAATCCTAGCACACTCTAAAGGCAAATAAATCAGTGAAGGGAAAGGAAAGACCTATTTTGTGAAAGATTCACAGCTGAAGAAAATATAATTGCATGTGTGTAAATACCTTAGCGACTGAGGAAAAGAGGGAAACATTATTCTTAATATTTAGTAGAGCCTGGAGTTCTGCAAGGCGTTGGATATACAGTTCCTAGAAAAGACTCGATGAATTAACGAATAATGCAAATGAGAGCAAGTTCTATAACAAAGGTATAGAAGTATTCTTCACATGAGTGCATTTTATAGATGTAGCCTGGTGAAATCCAAGGACCAAAAAGATAAGACTGTGGTGTGGACCAGAGAGATGTGGCCAGGTGTGACGTGGCCCGGCTTGAGACCGAGGAATGAACACAGAGACACAAAGATGCAGACGCACGACCGCAGCCCATACAAAAAGACACAGACACCACAAGACAGTTTGAGCTGCGGCGAAAGGTCTCGCTGTAGCTGTTTTATTTATAATACAGGGTGTTTGGCAACTGTCCCACTGTAAGTTCTTTGTTCTCACACCGTCCCGATTCAACATGTCCCAGTTCCTTGTTGTTTCATCTCCGGCAAACAGGTGTTTGCATCTCAGCTTCCTAGCCCCTCCTGTTTGCAAGGTGAGAGCGCTGTGGACTTGCGTGCAAGGCCACAGATATGTTCTTGAGAAAAGCAACAAGGAAACTTTCCCGGACAAAGGTGTCCTCTACGGTCCTCTACACAGGTGTAAAGCGTCCTGGAGATGAGCGTCTGCAGAGCAAAGCTTATGGGTGGTAGGACAGGGAGCTGAGGAAATTGGCCTTCATTGAGGGGGTCCCAATTCACCTGGCCCCTACGCTTCTCTGTCAAGTAGAATGCACCTCCCTCCCCTATTTAAAACCCTTCAGTGGCATCCCTTTGCCTTTCATGACAAAATCTGAAGTCCTGACCATGATCTTCAAGGCCCTGCATGATCTGACCTTTGCCCCGTTGCAGTCACATTTCCCCTGATCACTCTACTCTTGCCATGATGGGCATCTTCCAAGCCTTCCCACACACCGAGCACTTCCAATTCAGTATTCCCTCAAATGATGCTGCTTCTGGCCGAAATGCTGTCTCTCTGCCCTTTCCCCTGGCTAACTCCTGCTCACTTAACAGACTTCATCTTAATATTCCTCTACATAGAAGACCACCTTTACCTCTACCTTACCCCATCCATAGTAAATTATACCTACAATTCTTTTATATAGAATATGGTGTTTTCTTCATAGCATTTATGGCAGCCTATTTTGTTTTTATTTATGTGAAGTCCTTTTACGTGTGGGTACATGGGTTAGTATCCATCCATACATATATTTTGTATCTTTTTCCACTGAGAGGATCTAGAAGTATTTCTGGTACCCAGACCTTGGTTTCTGATCCATTCTCCAATAAAAGGAACCAGAGCTTTTTGGATAAATGGCTGATCGTAGGGCTGGGGTGAGAAAATCCAATATGAGCCTGTAGCATCCTGAAGTGACAGAAAGCAAGGAAGGGCTTAAAAAAATGGGGACCTGTGCAAAGGACCTGACAGTGAACCTGAAAAAGCTCCCGATGGCCAAAGCTGGAACAATTTGGGCAAAAAAATATATGACAGTATTGGATTATAATATAAAGAATAAAATAAATATCCATGAATTTATACTGATATAAATGATTGATTAAATAAATAAATAAATGAGAAAGGACAAATATTTCCTGCAGAATTCTAAATGATAATTGCAGTTACTCCCTCCTCCTCCAGGAGGTAGAGCTTAATTCCCTCTCTTTGAGTATACACTGGGCTTAGCACTCACTGCTAGCTAACAGAAAATGAAAAGGGAAAAACAGTGACTTTACAGCAGAGGAATCTACCATACACCACCTTAACTAAATGATTAAGGTCAATACCACCAGTGATAAGTCATGTTTATGGCATGTATCTTTGATGTGATGTGTTAAGAAGCGCACTTCGCTTCTGTGGTATTCATGCAAAATGTCCATAGCTGCAGTCTCTTTGTGTGAACACATCAGACAAACCCAAACTGAGAGGTTTTCTACAAAATACCTAAACAATATTTTTAAAAAGTGTCAAGGTCATAAAAAAACAAAGTCTGAGCAACTGTCACAGATTGGAGGAGACTAAGAAGACATGATGATTCAATGCAACATGGTGTCCTGGATTGGATCTTGGAACAGGAAAAAACCATTAGTGGAAAAATTGGTGAAATTCTATTAGAGTTTATAGTCTAGTTAGCAGTATTGAACAAATGCTAATTTCTTAGTACTGACAACGTATGGGGGATAGATGTGAACATTAGGAAACAATGTGAAGGGTATATGGAACTCTCCATACTGTTTGCAACTCTTCTGTAAGACTAAAATTATTGCAGAATGAAACTTAAAAGATACATTCTCCCACTTAATTATAACCTATTAGCAGGGATGACCTCTGTAGTTGATACTACTGTATATCCATTTTTAGAACAGTGATGTATGGTGGATAATACTTGGGTTTCTGGAGTCTGGATGCATCTTTGATTCCTGGTCCTGCCACTTATGAACTAGGTTACTAGCAAGTTTCTTAAGCACTCTGATTCTTAGTTTTCTCATCTGTAAAAAGGGATATAAGGTTGTTGTGAGAATTGGAGGGCTTCATATATGTAAAACAGATACATCATGGCAAGTTAGTCATTGCTGGTATAATTCCCATGAATGATTCCCGGATTTTTTGCTAAGAGTAAGTCAGAATTCAAGTCAGAAAGAGAGAATATTTGAAGAGAAGTTTCAGGATATAGAGTAGTATGTTTGCAATGGAAGAAAGGCTCTGTAAGGCATAGTTGGTGGGTTGGCATAAGGATGGCAGAAGTATAAGGATAAATTGTGGGAAGTGTAACCAGGGATCACTACTGCCGTGGAAGTGTGTCTAAGGGCTTTGCACTTTGAGTAGTAATGAAGCTTGACAAGGAAGAGTGATTGATCTCTCCTGGGTATGTGGTCCTCAGATTGGTTCTCCACTTTTCCCTGCTCTACTCTGTATTTTAGGGGGCTGGCCCCTGCAAGCTGCATATATTTGGCCAGGGGGAGGCAATGAAGGGAGACTGCAGAGAGGGAAAAAGGGAGAAGCTGGAATATTTTCCCCCTTTCCTTTCTGTCTTGGGCAGCAACTCTAGCAGCAGCTACATCTCCTCCACGAACAACCCTGCCATGCTTCCAGCTTTGCCCAGGGATCAGTAGCACCACCTCTTTCCCATCCCTCTAGCCTAGAGTCCTAGTGATCTCCATCTGTTAGGGTTCCCTGTGCTGTCTCCTGATCCTTGCTTGGCTCTGTTTTTACAGTTCTGTGTAATCAATTCCCAGTTTTGAAATCCCTGTTATGAATACCCAGCTGGCTGCTATTTCCTCCATAGACTGTGACAGAAACAAAAGGCATGATGGAATTCCCTGTTTTCCAGACTGATGGAAACTCAGGGGCAAAGGGTTTCCAGTGCTGCCACAGACAGAGACATTGGCTGTTTCCTAACTGCTTGTTACATGGCCGGTGCGCTGTGAATCGGCCTGGGCTTTGGGGTATTGCAAAGTTTAGAAGGATGAGATGCTGATCAGAGTCCTTTAGGCTGAAATCATTCACCACTGCTTTCTGGAGAGTCCCAGACAGAGCTAGACCTGATGGAAAAGCAAAATCTGATGGGCAGAGGAGGTTTTAGAATCTCAGAGACAAAACCACCAGACCAGTGTCAGATACATCAGGGATTATGTGGGCTGAAGAGCTCCTCCTGCCTCAGAGGTATGCCAGGTATTGGAGTCAGGGCTGTCCACACTACTCCAGGCCCTTTAAATACACCTAGCACACTCACACCAAATTTCATACAAAGAGATGCTACTATCATGGGCATTCATTTAGACCTCCATCCTTCACTTGAGTCCTTGCTTTCTGTCCTCCTCACTTGGGCTCTATATCTCACATCCATTGCTCACCTGGCCATTTGGAATAATAATCTGGCTTGACTGTTTCACCCTTGACTTTAGTATCCCTTCCAGGTGTCATTTCAGCATTTGTTTTCCAGCTTCTCATACCTCCCCCACAGTGATGAAAGACTCCACTTCCACAGCCCCACTGAAGACCAGGGCCCTCCTTTTATTATATTATTTTACCCTTAAAAAATAAGTGATCAGGCGTGTCATGGTGGCTCATGCCTGTAATCCTAGTACTTTGGGAGGTAAAGGCGGAAGGATTGTTTGAAGCCAGGAGTTCGAGATCAGCCTGAGCAATATAGCAAGACCCCGTCTCTACAAAAAACAGAGAAATTAGCCAGGTGTGATGGTTGCATAAATGTAGTCCCAGGTACTTGGGAGGCTGAGGCAGGAGGATTGCTTGAGCCCAGGAAGTTGAGGTTGCAGTGAGCTATGATGAGGCCACTGCACTGCAGCCTGGGTGACAGAGCAAGAGCCTGTTTCAAAAAAAAAAAAATACAAATACAAATAAAAAAATAGGAGATCAAATGAAAGGACAGGATGGGAGAGTTGATGATGAGATTGGCAGCAATAGGCTAGATTAAAGTAAAAAAGAATGGAGGCAAAAAGGTTAGCCAGGAAGCTGTCAGATGTAGTTAGAACCGAGACTCTGAGAGTAGAAGAGGGAAAGATGTATGGGAAACCCACGAGATTCCCTTTATGGGTTGATACAGTAATAATATTTAATTATAAAGGCATATTATAACTTGCAGAGTAGCTAATTCATTCCTTTCATCCTTGATCAGAGGGTTACATAAATATCCTTGCCTGTCTGAGGGACAGTAGCAGTGCTAACGTTAGGTAACGGTTCTAAACAACCAATAACCGTTTGCAAGGCGCAAAGTAAATTACAATGATCTATGCCTTCCATACCTTTCCTGTAAAAATAATCCTGGCCATGTTCATGTCCCCAGATGTGGCTCTGGATGAAGAATAATGAAAATGTTTGTCACCAACGGCTGATACTGAGCAGTTATCTGCACAACCCAGACAGCAGCCTGTTCTTAGCTAAGAAACAGGAAGAAAACGTATCTGACATACACATGATGAGCAGTATGGGCTTTGCATGCGTGCAGACCTAGTGTGAGTCCTGGCTTCACTGTTTACTGGCTCTGTGGCCACTGGTCATTTATTTAACTTCTTTGTGCTTCAGTTTGTTCATCTGTAAAAATAAGAATACTAGTACATTCTTTATAGTGTTTTTCAGGTAATTAAATAAATAATGCAATATGATGTGGCATGTCTGGCATTCTGTGACTTGTTATGGCTGGTGCTGGTGGTTTTAGGTGTGTTTCCTGAAGGATAGTCTCTCATTCCTGTTCCACAAAGCCTCTTCCCTGAGACAGCGCGAGGTAAGAGCCGTGGTCAAATTGCAGTGCTTTCTAATGCCAGCTGCACTTGAGAATCATCTGGGGGAGCTTCTCCAACATACCAATGCCAGGTCACCTCCCAGAACAATTCAGTCTCGAGTTAGAGCCCAAGCCCACCAGGTGATCCTAATATAAAAATAGGGGTGAGAATCCATAGCTTAGAGGCACCATGCATCTGAACTTGGATGGCAACTATTATGGTCCTTTGTGCTCTTCAACGTTGGGAAGACTTCCTTCTATTCCGCCTATCTAGTGAGGAACATGTATTTCTCTAAAAGAGACAATTATAGTTTGATATCTCCCTAGATTTAGATGTAAAGTGGAAGGATCTGGCTGAATACATGATTTGATGACAAATACGTTACAAAGTTATTTAGTGGATAAGTAGTATAAGTATGTTCATATTTAGGAACCCCACTCATGGATGTTTATACATATATAATACATACATATAAGATACATATATATATATGTAAAGATACATATACATATATATGTATCCATTGTGGTCATTATTTTTTGATATAAAAATTGCCCTAATTTTGGCCAGTGGAAAATGCTTCAAGTTGGCCCTGGTGTTATTTTAATATGACCCAATAGTCTTTGGTACCTTCTTTGCTCTCACAATGAGAAATCCCAGGCTTATATTGTACGTTTCTTGTTCCCAGTATGATATCAGCAATTTCTACAAGGAACCTAGAGTTTTGGTATTTAGACACTAAAATCTTTACTGTCTTATTGGTAATTGATATTGATTTGTGAATGCTTCTGTCTTTTCTGTGAAAAAAAGCTTTCTAAACAATTTCAGAAAAAAAAAGGATACTGATTTTCCTACTCAAAGAGTATAGCATTTTAACTTCACTTTTTATTTGCATGTCTTTTATTTTAGCTAAAAACCTTGGTTCCTAAAGACATTAACATTTGCTTTATAACAATACATCCTAATATATTTCTCAAAATATGAATACTAATATTATTACTAAGAATAAGATTACTGAATGCAATGGAAGATTCGTGTCCTTAGTCTGTGTCCCATGAAGTATGAGCAGATAAAAATGCAGTTTTCAAAGCTAAAATAATCATTCTCTTTGTGGTTATACCACAACTCAGTGTAAGTTTAAGTTTAACTATGCCTTTAACAGTGAAAAGTGGCCAGACAGGATCTGCTACCTACGGAGAAGGGAAATTTGACATCACGGAGTTGAAAACTGTGAAAGTAGAAAAATAGAACATTTCAGGAATATATCACACCAAGCTCAGACTGATTGACGAACATGCCAAACCCACAGGAAAAGGGAAGAATTAAAAAACAGAGAGGAAATTAATGGAGAATTGAAAGGGAGCTTGGGACAATGAAATTCACATATGTGTCTTCTGTCTGGGAATAAAAATATAGTATGTTGGCATGATCATTAATTATGACGTCAGCTTTATTACTGAGTCTCCCTCTGCTTCAAATAATATATTCATTTGGAAGTCGTGAAAAATTTTAATTCCTAAAGTGGTGCCCAAATTCATCTGGCTAAAATCTGGTACCCTGAAATCTACTAAAAGAGGCCCCCCCACTGCCTTGCTGTTCACACTGCACTTAGGGGACTGGTCTTCAGTACTCCCAAAGCCACCACCCCAGATGCCAGAGCAGCGGCTGGCACACGACAGCCTGCAGGCCACATCACCAACGACTCGTTTTTATGAGTAAGGCTTTACTGGAACACAGCCATGGCCATTCGTTCACTTATTGTTTGTGTCTGCTTTCCTGTTAATGTGGCAGAGTTGAGCAATAGTGTCAGAGATTGTATGACACACAAAGCAAAAAATCTTTCTGATCAAAAAAGTTTTCTGATTTCTGCTCTCTAGCAGTATAGCTTTTGTCTAGAGTCTAAAGAGTTAAGAACACAGCCCCTCCAGCAGTAAGTCCTCAGCTTTCCAAGCCGTTTCAATGGTCAAGTGGGTGCCATATTCTAATAGCTTCACCATTCTTGCTCTCTGTTTTTTTTGCCTTTTTCTTTATGTGGCCTCAGCTTTTCCCTCCTCTCTCAGTCATAGGACACCACCACCATGTAGTTCAAATGAGGCATCATCTCTTATCGCTAACATATTAAAAACTTCAGCTGCAGCTCAGTCCAAAATATCTTTTGACACTTACAGGAGGTGGTTTAGTGCCACTTAGCAGCATGTGACCTTAAGCAAGTTATTTGATGTCTTGGAACCTCGCTTTCTTCATCTATAGAACAGAGATATTACTTACTTTCAGGGCTATAAAGATGAAGTGAGATAATGAAAGTTCCTGGAACATAATTTATATTCTAGAGAGGTGGTTATTATTATTGCTGTAAATGAGTGTAAGGTAATGGTTAAGAACTTAACCTAATCATCTTGGGTAGTCTTGGGTAAGTTATTTAACCTCTGTGCTTTGTTTTCTTCATAGATAAAATGGAGGTGATAATAGTACTGACCACTTAGGTTTGTTGTGAAGATTAAGTGGGATATACACTTAGACCAGAGCCTGCCCACAATGAGCACTTATCCAATGTTAGCTACTATTATTATTAGTTTATTCTTATTGGTACATTTACTGTCTTACTCTTGAAAACTAGAATTGTGATTAAAGTATGGTATGAGAAACAATTTTTAAAACATGGAATTAAGTTTTTGTACAAATGCAAAAAGGTTGTGGGGAGAGTGAAATAAAAAAAGAGCTAAAAGGGTAACACATTGTTATCTCATTCTACTTACAGTCATAAAGTTTTCCTTTAACCACTTCCGTACCAACTCAATCACCTTATAACAGTCAACATTGTATTTATTTCCTGCAGACTTTATAACCTCCCGGAGTTTCCTTATAAGTCTCTCCACTAAAAAGAGTAGGTGATATCAAGGCCAAATGCATGTTCCTGGTATGAATAGCAGGAAGTCTATAAAATGTTTGTTGTAAGAAGAGTAGGATTGAAACATATGCTTGAATACATATAAGCACAATATGTTCTCCAGCTCTATGGAGCACCTGTGTAGAACAGTTAAGCCATATGTTTCTGAAATTATGCTTTAGAAATTACTATGTAGATTTCAAAAAGGAAAATGTACATTTGCACAAAAAATAAACACATGTTTGCTGTTAAAATAACTCAGCTTTATGGAAGAATTCTTCAAATCCTTTTTAATTGTAACAAGTTTTTATCTTGTAGCATATGAAGAAACTTCTTATAAAACAATTAAAGTAAATAAACTAAGAATCTTAGAAGTATATTGTCAAAAGAATATTAAAATTTCTATACAATATTGAAATTTAAATTAGCACAACTTGAATGCAACTAATGAAATTTAGTATTAGAAACTCCATGTCACAAAATAGCTCATGTTAGTATATTGTCCTTTGCTATTTGCTTGATCTCAAGGAAAGAGATTTTTACCATTTTTAGCCAAAGACCTAATAGGTTGAGGTTGTCTGTGTCATAGGTATGCATGTGCAGTTTAGGGTTAGGGTGTGCACATGGAGGGGAGGCAAGTGGGCGAGGTGAGATCCTCAGCCTGCTGTGTATCACTAGGCAGTCTCCTACCTAGAATATAGAATAGAGAGGAGGAAGACTTAAAAGCTAGAATATATGGAAATACTAAATTTTAAAACATCGCAAAGAAATGCAGGATTGTATTATTTGTTAATATTTGATGCTTGCTATCCTGATTGTTGACCCATGGTGCTTTAAGAGCTATAATTTATGGCATTGCACTAAAAATAATGAAAACCTCATGAGAGATCACATTTTACTGTGATAAGCAATTTACTGGAGAGATGAACTCCTCACAAACCTTGAATAACACCATGGGACCCACACGAAGTGCCACGAGGTGATGCTGGAAGTGCTCCCAAGAAACAAAGGGAAGTCATGACATTATAAGAAAAAGTTGATTTGCTTGGTATGTCCCATAGACTGAGATCTGCAACTCAATTGCAGCTGCTTGCCATTTCAGACAGACAATTTATCCTGTAAACAGACGGTGTGAACTTAAGATATCAACAAATAGAGTATAGTACTATATAAAAAAAAGAGTTATAATTTAATTTAATTTAGAGGAGAATAATTTAATTGAAACTTCTTATATTTCAAACTAGAGGTCTTTTTTGATCCTATTTTAATGACTAGTTAGGACATTGATAATTAGCAACATTCATTTATAAGGCAATAATTAATATAGTAGTGAATATTTTGTTTCTGTAATTAGGTAAAACAACCAAATTTCAATTATAGGAGCCATTAATTTTTTGAATAAACCTCCTATTCGAAGATAACATGAAAGAAAAACATCCATACAACTCAGGTGAAAATATTATGAACTGTCAGAGTCGAAAACACTGTGGCGATTCTATCATGACTGCAATAAAATGCTGTGTACAAAAACTCGTCCAATGGAATAAGTCTGGGGCACACCTTATTTCTCTCTAGGGTCACAATGCACATGAGCATATTAGAAGATTATTTTAAAATATTCTATAGTAACAAAACCTGTTTAACTCAATGTTTCCCAAATGTACTTGACCAAGACTTTTTTTTTTTCCCAAGCGAAACCCATTATTATGGTGTTGGCTGCCTACACAACAGCCATTCCCTCCTCTCTCTTTCTAATAGGATCACGATTTCATTGGAACAGCAATGTGCCCATTAGCAGAGAACACATCACGAGTTCTCTAAACCAGTCTTGCAATCCTTGGTGGCAAGTCTGCATTGCAGAATCTGGCCAATGAGACCAGAAGATCTAAGGAAAAGTCTGCTGGGAGGCTCTTCCTTGAGTTAAAAAAAAAAAAGAAAAAGATGGCATAGAGAGAAGGTTTTTATGCTTTGGATGCTGTTATGTGAAAATAAGATGCCTCTAGAGGTGGCAGCTGGCAGCATGTTGCAATCAGAGGTACCAAACCGGAGGTCAATAGCTAGCCAACTGAGACTGGAGAATAGAAAGATACAAAGGGCTTGGCTCTTTGATGGAATTGTTGAATCCACAAGTCAACTTGATGACCTGCATGTCTCTGTATTTCTTATTGAGAAAATAACAATTATTTTATCACATTAATTTAACAGTCAGATAGGTTATTATCACTTGCACCTAAACACCATTTCTACTGATAAACACTCTCTCAGGAAACCCAGGCATAGAATGAGGGTGCTCTCCTGACTTCTTGCTCGTGAGATTGAGAGCTCCACACATGCTACCTGGGAAAGGGAGCCCGATGGGATTGTTCAGAGCTGGGACCGAGGGGATTCACTTTGTCGCAAGTCTTCCCTAAGCAAGACTGTGCCAGCTATTCTGGTCACAGTAAATTTAGCCTTGATATGGGTCAGTGTGGATCTAATAGTATGAGGTAGATCAGTTAGGATAGGATAGATTATGCTGAGGTGAGAAACAAATGTAAAACCTCAGTGTTTTCAACAAAAAAAGATTTATGTCTCCCTCAAGCTACGTGTTCGCTGTGGGTTGGCTGAGGACTGTGTCACTCTGAACCGAGGCTGAGGGCTAATCCCCATCTGGAACACTGCTGGCTGTTGTGCAGGAGAAAAGAAAACTCTGGGGCTTCTCACACTGACAATCAAAGATGCGGTCCAGAAATAGCCCACATCATTTCTCACAGCTCATTAAACAGAACTGGTCACAAGATCTCTCGACCACAAGGAGACAGAGGATGAAATACTATCATCACATGCAGTGGAACAGGAAGCAGTCAGAAACATCTTCAATAGCTGTCACTCACATCAAAGTGGTTGGCAGAGCGGTAGAAATTTCTAGTCAGAAGTTATTGTTGAAGGCACCTGGGTTCTTTCTGGCCTGTCTGGACTAAAGGAAGGCCCATGCTGGTGGTTGGAGCACTAGGGGGAACTGGATTTGGCACCTGGGGGAGAAAGCTGGTAAGAGGTAGATAACGTATCAGAGTTTCATCTGAGTAGACTTTTGCATAACGTCTATCCCTAGCAGGAAAACTGGAGAGCAAATCAGACACATACCAGTCCTTTCTGTTTGCTGAGTATAGGTAGATAAGCCCTCTGTATGTTTAACTTGAGACAGGGCTTTCTGGGGCCAGGTGCGATGGGGGAGATAATTTATAAGTCAGAGTAGCAGAAAGAATTTGACCTATGGTTAAGGAGAGCCAAGGTTCTACCCAGGGAAACAATTTCAAAAGTCAAATTAGGAGGGAGTCGTGAGGCCAAAAATGAGAGAATAAGTAAATGAGGCCTGAACCCAGCAGGTTCCAGAGGAATGGAATGCAACGTGAGGAATGCACTTTGACAAACAGCTTAGGAACAATGCAGTGAAGCATGTGAGAGGACTCAATATTTATCTTTCTTTGTGCCTAGTGTAAAGATAGTGGAGCTGTTTCAAGAAGTCAAACCAGATTGGGCAAACATGTTTGCATTTTAGGGAAGAAGTCTGCCATTGGTTGAGGTCCCAGGTGCCCAGGGATTAATGGCAGAAAGACTAAGTCCAGAACCACTGGCTGGGAAGGGTTGGGGCTGGTCTGAACTGGATGTTTACTGCCTGTCTCAGCCTGGGTTGCCTTGGGAATGGAGTAGAACTGAGTCTGCAGGCAGAAGATTTTCGGTACCTGCACCTAAGCAGAGCTGAGAAAGGCAGGGAGGGACATGTTTCAACTTTCATCATTTCCAGATGAGCAGTCAGACACACCTATGTTACTGGCATCCCTTGATTGCCTGCAGCACCGATCAGCTGTGCTGCTCACCGGGCACCTAGCACAAGGTTTTGTGATTGTTAATTCTCTTTCTGTGTATGTTCCCTCTCTCCTCAACCTGATGCTGGCCTCTTTATGCACCAACAGGGACTATTCCAGCATTTTCGACATTATAAGCGCTCAATAATGGCTGGTATTGTTGATGGAACACAGAAACTGTACCTGTAGAAACCGGATATGAAGTTGTCCAACTTGACTGGAAGCTTCTAGAAATTCCATAAAATACATATGTATTCATTGAAGAGAAAAACTGAGATTTGTTATGCTTTTCCTTTATGTCAGGCACTGTGTCAGGCACTTTGCATATCATCCTATTTCATCCTCACATTAACCATGAGAAAGATAATTTTTTTGCTCTCCCATTTTCTAGATAAGAAAGAGACTAATGGGTGAACTGGCTTGAACTTACTAATCTACACATTCATACACTGTGTAGATTGGTAAGTGGTGAAGCTGTGATTTGAAGGCAGGGCTCAGTGACTCCATGGCCCAAGGCTTTCTCACTTGACCTTTGCTTGCCACTAGAAGGAATACGATCCTTTGATCAACAAATGAGTATCAGAGGAGGCTCCTAGATATTTGTACATCATGTTAATGAGGGGCAGCAGGGAAGAGAGAGCAATTAGCAAACTAATGAATCATCCTCTGTTGCACAAATAAGCTAATTTAATTTATTTAGGAAGAAGCAGAGGAGTGGTTCTGACTCCATGTTCCAGCTACACAATCTTGGGCCAGTTACTTAAACTTGAAGACATACATTTCCCACTTTTCCAGGCCTCCCTTACCAATTTATTATAAGGAGCAGATGAGATGATGTATGTGCAATCAATATGGAAATTGTAAAGAACTATTCAAAAGGAAAGCATCATTATTGATTTTCCCTAAATAACAGACATTAATAAATAAATCATTTTGCACTTCAAATGTGTTTAAAATTATACAGTAGGGAGGCAGGCTCACTCTAGGTTTTAATAAGGAAACACTTCTAATTAAGGCTTTAAGGTCTGATTTAAACAAATAAAAATTAGGCCTTTAGAAACATTTATGCTAGTAAGTAATTTTAAGTGGATTTTCTGTGCATAATGAAAATTACCATAAGATTAATGGGTGAATTAATGCTAAGTTGTCTTTGTTTTTATTTTGTTTTTATTTAAGTTACTTTAGTTTTAAAAATTTTATAGTATTGTCAAATATATGGAAGTACTGGGAGAAACATCTTTTTTTAAAAAATGTACTTTTTCTTTTAAGTTCACTCTCTACAAATTATGAAAGGATTAAAAAAAGCTTTTCATATTCAAGACTCCCTCCTATTACTGTCAATAGCAGTTAAGTGTATTTATGGAGACATGAGACAGCACAAAGATTCTTCTGTAATTCATCAGAAGTCCCATCTTAAGTATAATTATATTACACAGCTCTGCTCAGTCATTAGTTTCTTGTTTAGCAACAATGTCCTTCATTTTAAATTCTTTGATGGTAATTATTTGTAACTATGCCCTTGAATTCTGAAAGCATGTGTATTACAGCCCTGGTGAACAATGGCTATTTCTGGAGTACAACACCATTGGTTTCCCATAAGATATCATGCAGAAAATGCTCTGTAACAACACTGAAAATTTGCAATAGGTTTCTGAGCTTGAATGACAGCCCAAAATGAAGTCGTGTGGTTATGCGTGTGTGTATGTGCAATAATAAACTAAAAGCAAGTCATTAGATATAAAGCACTACTTTTTTTAACTCTTAGTGACCAAGTCACATTTGAAAGTTTTTGAAAGTTGTTTAAATTAAGGCACATTAACACATACTACAGATTGTTGGACCTAAAAGTGAGATATTTTTAGTTCTACCAGTCTTCTTTTTGCAGAAAAATGTCTAATGTCTGTGTATTTATTCATTTATTGAGCACCCATTATGTTCCAGGAAACTGATTATGTATAGAGAACACACCTAAGAGAGTCTGTGCCTTCCAAGAGCTCACAGGCCAGTGGCTAGGGAACAGATAAGTAAACTTGAATAATTTGATTATCTTCAGGCCTGGGAGAAATAGCAGATCAAGTTAATAGTAAAATCTAAATGTTCCAGCTTGTTACACTCACCTGCTGATTTGGTACCTCCTCAAAGCTGGGAGTTTTCAGGGATGTCTTATAATATTTTTACTGCTCCTCTTGGAACTTACACTTCCCAATTCAACTGGCAACAACATAGACTGTGCTCTGAATATAAAGACCAATGCCCAGTCTTGGTATCTGCACGAGAGGGCATCCCTTCTAGATGCCTTCGTGGGACTCTAAGTGGCACCCCGGCATCGGGTCCTGTAGCTCTGCAACCTGGCACTCCATCCTGCCATCTTTGTCTTTTCCTTCCCACCTCCTTCCCCTAGCTTTTGTTCCTCTTTGTCTCTTTTGAAAGTTCTTCACATATGGGAAGTATTTTTGGTCAAAATGAAAAACCTGTAATGTGTTCTTGGCAAAATGATTTGCTAAGCAAGGCTGGCTTCAACTTGAAAGAAAAGCTTTCAGTAGGCAACAAAACAAAAAAAATCCCACAAACCACTCTGGCCGCATTGTAATTTTTATTTATAAAAGCTAAATATATTTTACATGTGTGTATTAAATAAAGCCTCCTCTCCCAGTGCAAGAAAGTGAATATTGGAGTCATTAATTTTTTTTGAGCTACACATGGTTATAGATGTCTATATAGACATTTGCATTTTTCCTAAAACACTGCCTTTATGGAAGGAATCAGAATGATTTTTCTTAGGGATTAACCTCCTGGCCAGGAGGCACAAAGAGAACCATGTACAAAGAAAATTTGCGGCATGCTTATTAACTGCAAGGCGTGGTGCTGTGGGCTTTATACACAGTTCTTTCCCTGAATCTTATACCAACCCTAGGAGGTCAGTAGCAGGATGACCCCACTGACAGAGG
>CAUYSK010057851.1:0-19034 GCA_963575035.1 Avahi laniger
GGGCCGGGTGTGGTGGCTCACGCCTGTAATCCTAGCACTCTGGGAGGCTGAGGCAGAAGGATCGCTTGAGCCCAGGAGTTTGAGGTTGCTGTGAGCTAGGCTGACGCCACGGCACTCACTCTAGCCAGGGCAACAAAGTGAGACTCTGTCTCAAAAAAAAAAAAAAAATTGAAGTGAATTGAATTAAAATCTTCATTGATTTTTTTTTTTTCCCCTTTTAAAATTTCTGGAAGTGGCAGCCATTTTAATGGCAATTCAGCAAGCTATTTACATGGAATAACTGGGACTTTAACCTCAATTATGATGTAAAATGTATATGTAGGTAGGTACATAACTGATTACTTTTGAGTCTACTTAACACTATTAATATCTGATTATGATGCTAGATATTTTAAGAACCAATGAAGAATAACTGCCAAAATAATGTGAGGAATAGATACATAAAAGCTTACTGGCATTTAATAGGAAATCTTTTTATTACGAGCATTTTATTTATAGTCTTTCTGGATATTTGCCATTGATTTAAACTGCACACACCATTCACATATGGTTAAAAAGTGATTATTTCTGCTTTATATTTAATGTTAAAATATTGATATTCTCAATTGTTTTGGCTAAATTATACTGCCCTATATGCTGTATTTACATCATGATGACATATTTAACATGCAAGGGGTACAAAATAAAAATCCAAATATTGGAAGTCTGGTATACATCACTGTTTTTGCAATGAGAAAAATATTTGTGCCTATATTAGAATCTGACGAATGGTATGCAACTGTAATAACTTCTGTTGGCCAGAATATGAAACCTATTCTTGGCCAGGGATGGAGGCTCATGCCTGTACTTAACAAAAAACTTATTCTTTCTTTAGATTAAGATTCTTCTATTAAAACAAATACAAGTATCAAACAAGTTTTAGATGATGCTAATAGTCTAAGATTCAAATATAAAAGGGAAAATTACCATCTCTGAAACTCTTAGAAAAATGTGGTATATAAATACTCATAAGCTGATAGGTACTTGGAATATTGATACAAGACCAAAATCAGTCTTCATGGTAAGAATACCATTTTTGAAAAGTGAAAGTAAATGGTATAAATTATGTGTAAGCACAAATTGTTACTGTCAGAATTTAGAAATCAAATGCCCTTCAAATTGCTTTATGGATAACATAATCATGAATATTCAGTAGTTTGTGTAAAAACAGTGAATAGCATGAGTTAAACCACATCAAAAATAACAAGAAATATGTTAGATCTTTAAGTTGTCAGACCTTTCTGTTGAAATTCTCAATTTTTGGCTATTGCAAACAAGGTATCAAAATAAACAGTGAGGAAGTTAATTCTCTCTGTTCAAGTATAGCACAATTACCTCTTGTAACCTAATGCTTTTTTCCCTTCATTATGATATTTCTAGACTGCTTTTCTAAATTTCTCACAAAAACTTTTTCATAAATATAATTTTGTTATTTGGAGTAGTTTTGCCTTTGTGGTTGGTGGTTCTGTTTCATATAGTTAATATAACTAACTATTAAATCTCATTCTAAAAGCAAATGAAATATACCATTTCCAATATTTTGATGTGTTTTGTATCCCTTGCATGTTAAATATAATCTAGGAATGTAACTTGATAACCATTTCCACCAAAGACAGAAGTTGTTGGAGTGTTTGCTTTCTTGAATATTGTGGACACTCTTTCTTTCACAATTCTTATTGTTATTCAGACTGTTATCTAAATATAAAAAGCAAAACTTTAAAACTATTGAAAAGCCTACAATATGATATTGGAGTAGACATAAGCACAAAAAGGAAAAGTTGATAAATTTGTGTATGCTAAGATTCAAACTTATGTTTACATGCCATATAACTGTTTAATGACTTTATATAAATCAAGAAAATTATCAAAGGATATGAATAGGCAATTCACAGTTGAGCATCCCTAAGTAGACATTCACATGAAAAGATGCTCAATCTCACTAGTAATCAAAAAATTGTCCATTAGAACAATATTGAGATACCATTGCACTGTCATTGGAAAAAAATGAAAACAAAAGAAAACAACTTGACACTTCTGCATGTTGGTGAGTCTGGAATATCGAGCTCTCATATACTTTGCTGGTGGCAGTGAAATTTATGTTACTACTTTGGAGAGTGGTTTGGCAGTATCTAGTTTATTTGAAGATTCTTATATTAACCCAGTTTCTGGGTATTATATTCTAGAGGAATTCTTGGCATATGTACTCAAGGAGACATATGCAGAATGCTCAATGCAGTATTGTTTTTAATTGTAAAAACCTGGAATCAATGTCCGTTAGAAGATGGGTAAATATACTGTGGTATATTTGCAGTATATGGCTGTTAAAATGAATTAACGCAAAGTACGTATTAACTTGGACACATGTCCAGGAAGTGATCATATTGCAGTACAAAGTTAACTTAGCTAGCATTATGAAGTTAAGTACGGATCAAATTGGAATGTTTTGTTTTTGAACTCTAAATGAGATTGTATCTTTTTTTGTACTTTAGTATTTCTACATTTGGCATAATTAAAACCAGAAAATGCACAAAAGGCTCAAACAGCCAGCAACAGATGATAGGGAATACATGGTTTACACATGACATCTAATTTTCTTTATATCCAGTTTATACCAGAATTAAGTTACCACTCTAAACTCTCAGAAGGTATCTTAGGAAATGTATATGAAGGCCAAGATGACCTAATCAAATTACTGTGAACCAGTTGCAAACAGACAAAACTGGCAGGAAGTTAATTAAGGCAGTTTTGAATGAAAAAGGTTTAGTTAGTATTATGGATTCACAACTCATAAAGGGGTTTGCAGGGTTTGGTGTTCCTTATGTGCCTGATTGTATCTGTTACTAATTCATAATAGGGTTACATCTGGCAAGGTGGCTACAAAAGTCGTTATTAAGGCTTATATCCTGAGGACCCTCTAGCCCTCTTCCTCAGCTTAATTTTTAATCTAAATTCTAGGCGATAGAATCGGATGTCACAACTTTAAAGTGATCTACCTGTGTGCTGTTAGAATTTAGATCCACATAGATTAAGCAGAAGATTACACAGTTGTTTAGGTGAGCAAAGAAAAGTGACGGATAATAGCATTAGAGTAAAACTGGTATTGTACAAACGTTTAAACACAACCAGCAGTTCCAGGAGAGCACACGGGTAGGTAGATCACCTTGAAGTTGTGACACCCGACTCTATCACCTAATTTCAAGTACTTGCTGTATGTAATGAATGTTCGTAATACAGATTCAAAGTTACAATTTCTTTTTTTTTTTTTTTTTTTGAGACAGAGTCTCACTGTGTTGCCTGGGCTACACTGCCGTGGTGTCAGCCTAGCTCACATCAACCTCAAACTCCTGGGCTCAAGTGATCCTCCTGCCTCAGCCTCCCGAATAGCTGGGACTACAGGCATGTGCCACCATGCCTGGCTAATTTTTTCTATATACTTTTAGTTGTCCAATTAATTGCTTTCTAATTTTAGTAGAGACGAGGTCTCGCTTTTGCTCAGGCTGGTCTCGAACTTCTGAGCTCAAAGAATCCGCCCGCCTCGGCCTCCCAGAGAGCTAGGATTACAGGCGTGAGCCACCACGCCCGGCCCTACAATTTCTTTAAATGTGTAAAAAGGATGTGTGAAAGCTGGAAAGATGTTTATTCCAACATGGATAAAAAATGAAATGATAGACTCTACCTCAACATAGAGGTGATAGCTGTCCAATTACAGGTATCACACAATTTCTGGGAATTTCTCTTGATACTTAGAAAGCCTGCGCTCCCGTCCACAACTTCCCAAATATTCCTAGGACACACAGCTGGGGCTCAACCCGGCCGCCGCCTTCTCAGCTCCTGCACGCCCACCTCTGCTGTAGTCAGAGACTACAGATACGCCCACGATAAGAAGGATGTTACTCTTGTGCCAGTTGCAAGGAGTTAAGGGAACTCAGTTAAGGGCACTCACCGGACTGTGGGACTCCAAAGTGGGAAGCCAACTCTAGGGGTCGTCGCATTCGCTTCCTCTCGGCTTGAGTCCAGCACCACAGCACGTCAGGTCCCAGCATCCTGAGCGCCCCATCCCCACGCCCTCGGCCCAGCAGGCCCCGGGGCGACACCACGCATGCGCTCTAACGTGGTGTGGGCTGGACGCCAGCCGTCTCAGCCGGGCGGGGAATCCTCGCTCGAGGTGGAGTTGTGGCGGCAACGACATTTTCCCGCGCTTTTTGTGCGCGTCAGATTAAGTATTTTATTTCTAATGTTACTGTTGTTATTATTTTCTCTATTGAGCGCGGAAAGCGGGCTGAAAATTCCAGAGTAGAGTTTTTGTAGGTCTGGTTCTCTAAAACTTGCCCCTCAGCTTGTACAGCCCATTAAATTGGCCCTTTCCCCCGCCTCAAGGGAAATTTGGAGTTAGCTACGCCTTTCGCTCTGCCCTTATAAGAAGGGGCTCAACTTTAAAACTGTTATCAGCTCTTCTGCTTCCCCTGTGCCCATTACTCTGCCAGAAGTAAGATAGGCCTCCTAAGTAAGTCTGGCTGCCAGGTGACATAAATACCTGTGGAAACTAACATTTGGTTTAAAGGTGTCACAGCGTCCCTGTCGACCAAAGCAACTTTCTTGACAATTTGTCAGTTGATAAATGTGAACATTTTCCCTTGGTGTATGTTGGGTGTGTTACTATTATTAATATTTCTTGCAATATATGGCTTGTTTTGGTATGTCCAGAATATTGCTTCATTTTTACAAATGTTTTTTAAGTAGAAGCATAGCGTTGAATAGTACAGTATTTATATTAACTGAATTGTTTAACTCACGATAAAATAACTCAGTCTTCATAATGGTGAATTACTTGGATGAATTACGTTAGTTTCCATCCAATGATAGCAGGCTGCTACTCTTTAAATCTGGGCAACACAGGTAAAGAATCTGAGAAACCTGCATATATGAAAAGCCTAAAAATATTGCTTAAAAATATAATACTTTGTACTAAAGAATGGCTGAAATCAGTGGCTGGACTTTTATGTTTGCCAAGTGTCAGATACGGTACTAAAATATTCTAGCAAAGTATCAATGGATAATACATTTGGATTTTTGTTTAGGTATTGAATGGTTGAAGGCACTGATTTAATTTTTACTTGTTTATACTTTGCAAATACTGCTGCTGCTTTTTTTTTTTGAGAGGAGGTATTGCTCTGTTGCCCAGGGCTAGAGTACAGTGGCATCATCACAGCTTACTGCAGCCTTGAACTCCTGGGCTCAAGTGATCCTCCTGCTTCTCAGCCTCTTGAGTAGCTGGAACTACAGGCATGTGCCACCACACCCAGCTGATTTTTAAATTTTTTTTGTAGAGGTGGGGTCTTGCTATTGTGCACAGGCTGGTCTTAAACTCCTGACCTCAAGCTGTCCTCCTGCCTCAACCTCTCAAAGTGCTAGGATTACAGGTGTGAGCCACCATGCCTGGCCTTGTAAATGTTCCTAAACTTTTTTTCCACATACAAATTGTTTGTGACCTTAGTATTGTAACTACGTATGTCTTTAACTTTTCCTTAAATTTTTTTTTTTAAAAAAGAAAGGACAAAGGAAAGGCATAATAAATATTGTTGAGTGACTGAAATCAGTGTAATATATTGATTGGAATAAATACAGAAACATAAAATATACATTATTTTATATAATAACTGAAAACATCTATATTTTATTTTTTACTTATTATTTACTTATTATTACTTATTATTTCATTTTCATTGTAATTTGACTTATTTGACCTTTTCATTTACTCCTTATTAGGGCTCTTTTCAGCTTCTGGAGACCTCAGTATCCTATTATGTCTTTGTGTGAAGACATGCTACTCTGTAATTATCGAAAATGTCGCATCAAACTCTCTGGTTATGCATGGGTCACTGCCTGTTCTCATATCTTCTGTGATCAGCACGGTAGTGGTGAGTTTAGTCGTTCACCAGCTATCTGTCCTGCCTGCAACAGTACCCTTTCTGGAAAGCTAGATATTGTCCGCACAGAACTGAGTCCATCAGAGGAATATAAAGCTATGGTTTTGGCAGGACTGCGACCGGAGATTGTGTTGGACATTAGCTCACGAGCACTGGCCTTCTGGACATATCAGGTTAGTACTTAGGATAATTTCTCTTGAGAGTATGATTTGAGGCATATGTGGGAGCTTCTAATGTTTTTCCTTCACTATTTTATATTTTTTATAAATACATGGAATTAATATATTTTTTCTTTTTTTCAAAAGCAATGATATTTATTGTTGAAAATCAAACAGTAAGAAAAAACCACCTATAATTCCATCACTCAGAGATAGCCATTGTTGATAGCTTTGTATATAAATATATATTTTATATATAAAAATATTAAATATGTATTTTTTCTGTAAAAAAATAATGCCATACTATTTCTATGGTCAGTTAAAGTTGACAATATATTATGTCTGATATGAATATTTTGTTAAATATTTCTCAGGTAACTATTCTATAATCTTTTTTTTTTTTTTTTTTTTGAGACTGGGTTTCACTCTCTCACCTGGGTTAGAGTGCAATAGGGTCATCACAGCTTCTGTAATCATATTTTTAATGGTTGTTTTGAATCATAATTTGTTCCCAAGTTATAAAAAGAATGCTGTGATGAACATTCTTATCAACTTACACATTTTTCATTATTTGCTGAGATTAAATTCCTGTAAGTGGATAAACACATTTTAAAAGTTTTTTAAGTTGCAGTATTTTTAAATTGTCCTCCAGTAAGGTGTATCCATTTGAGTTCCCTAAAGAAGTATATGAGGGGCTGGGCGCGGTGGCTCACGCCTGTAATCCTAGCTCTCTGGGAGGCCTAGGCGGGTGATTGTTTGAGCTCAGGAGTTCGAAACCAGCCTGAGCAAGAGCGAGACCCCCTCTCTGCTAAAAATAGAAAGAAATTAATGGGACAACTAAAAATATATAGAAAAAACTAGCCGGGCATGGTGGTGCATGCCTGTAGTCACAGATACTCGGGAGGCTGAGGCAGGAGGATCACTTGAGCCCAGGAGTTTGAGGTTGCTGTGAGCTAAGATGATGCCACGGCACTCTAGCCCGGGCAGCAGAATAAGACTCTGTCTCAAAAAAAAGAAGTATATGAAGGTGCTTGATTCTCCACAACTTCCACTCACCAGTTAGATATGGGCAAAATAGAATCTCATTGCTCTTTCAGTTTTATTTATTTATTTATTTTTGAGATAGGGTCTTGCTCTTTTGCCGGGGCTAGAGTGTAGTGGCACCATCGTGTCCTATTGCAACCTCAAACTCCTGGGCTTAAGTGATCGCCCGGCTAATTTTTATATTTTTTGTAGAGACTTCATCTGGCTGGTCTTGAACTGCTGACCTCAAGCAGTCCCCTGCTTCACTCAGCCTCTCAAAGTGTTAGGATTACAGCCATGAGCTACCGTGCCCAACCATGTTGCTCTTTAAATATGAATTTCCTTTGTATGACTCTTAGCGGTAGAAAAAGGACGAAGGAAAAAAAAAAAGAAAAAGAAAAAAAAAGAAATAAATATGAATTTCTTGGATGACTTTTAAATAAATAAATTTTCTTGAATTTTTAAAAATGTGCTTCCTTTTTTTGTGGATTGCCTGTTTTAGATTGCTTATTTCAATTGCTGTAATTATTTTTTCTCTTGATTTGTAAGAATTCTCTCTGTATAAATGTGGTACATAACCCAAATGCTGCAAGGAATTTTTTCCCCACTTTTTTTTTTTTTTTGAGACAGAATTTTGCTCTGTCACCTGGGCTAGAATGCCATGGTGTCATCCTAGCTCACAGTAACCTCAAGCAATCCTCCTGCCTCAGCCTTCCGAGTAGCTGGGACTACAGGCACGTGCCACCATGCCCGGCTAATTTTTTTTTCTATTTTTAGTTGTTTCAGTAATTTCTTTCTATTTATAGTAGAGATGGGGTCTCGCTCTTGCTCAGGCTGGTCTCGAACTCCTGAGGTCAGGCAATCCTCCTGCCTCGGCCTCCCAGAGTGCTAGGATTACAGGCATGAGCCACCGCGCCTGGCTGCTCCTGTATCTTTAAAAAAAATTTCTTTTATTACTTTTTAATTTTTTCTTTAAACCTCATTATACTGAACATGCTCCTATATCTTATGCTTATCTTTATTGTATTATTTATATTGTTTTGTAATTACTTGCATGCTTCTTGGTTTTGATTCTTGTATATCTCTGGGGTCCTCAGTGATCACAATTATTCATCTTAAGTCTCAATAAATACTGACTGAATGAATAGTTGTAGTATCTGAAACTAGATTCCTATTTAGGGAGTAGCATTGCTTGAACATGTATATGTGGTATTGTTATCATCTTTTCAGATATGGTGGAAACCAGTGAATGAGTTAGAAAAGGTAGTCAGAAAATTTTTCTTCACTTCATTTATTCATTTTTTCCCTTTAGTCATTTGATATATATTTTTTTGAGTATCAGCAAACATGTATACTTCATGAACCTTCTTAGGTGCTGGGTATACATAATGAACAAAATATATGAGCTTTTAGGAGGCTACAGTTTAGTGGTGATGAAGATTTAAGAAAAACCACAATCAAATATTTATAATACATTTTTATTTTATTTTACTTATATTTTTGCTTTTTTAAAATTTACCACTATACTAACAAGGATATTATACATTTTTAATGCCTACAGAAATAAGGGAAATACAGAGTACTGTGAGACCACATAAGAGGGTCAGGTAACCCATAATTGGTAGAATTTCATCAAACTATTTAGAATGGGCAAATTAAAAATGATGAAAAAAAGGAAGTGCTTATATTTTACTTTCTGTCAATATTTAAAGGACAGTAAATCCAAAGATAAGCCAAAATTGATTGCTGTGTGTGGTAGTTGTCTTTTGTTGTGTAACAAGATTAGTGGTGTAAACAACATATTTAGTGGCTTAAAATAACACAGATTTATTATCTCATAATTTCTATGGTTTAGGAGTCCAAGCAGGGTTTACCTGAGTCCTCTGTTCAGGGTCTCAGAGGACTACAGTCAAGGTGTTAGCTGTGGTTATGATCTCATCTGAACCTTGACTGTGGAAGGATCTGCTTTCAAGCTCACATGGTTATTGGCAGCATTCACTTCCCAGTGAACTGTCAGACTGAGGACTTTAGTTTTTTTTTTTTTTAAATGGACTTTATTTTTTAGAGCAGTCTTAGGTTTACAGCAAAATTGAATGGAAAGTACAGAGAGTTGCCATATACCTTCACGAATCCCTCAAATCCACAGCCACCCCAATGATCAACATCCCCTACCAGAGTGGTACATTTATCATAATTGACAAGCCTACATTGACACGTTGCTATCACCCGAAGTCAATAATTTACATTAGAGTTCACTCATGATGTTGTACATTCTAGAATTCAGACAGAACAAATCTATGACATATATTCACCATTATCCTATCATTCAGAGTAGTTTCACTGCCTTAAAAATCCTCTGTGGATCTGCTTGTTCAGCTTCCCCTCCTCCCTAACCCCTGGCAGCCACTGATCTTTTTACTGTCTCCAAAGGCATTCTGCCTTTTCCAGAATGTCATATAGTTGAAATCATACAGTGAGTAGCCTTTTCAGATTGGCTTTTTTCACTTAGTATTCTTTTTTTCTCTTTTTCCCTTGAATACATTCTGCACAGATCACTTAGTATTTTTTTGTTTATTAAAACATTCTTTTTAGAGACAGAGTCTCAATCTGTCACCCACGATGGAGTAGAGTGGTGTGATCATAGCTCACTGCAGCCTCCAACTCCTGGGCTCAAGTGATCCTCCTGCCTCAGCCTCCTTAGGATCTGGGATTATAGGCACGTGCCACCATGCCTAGCTAATTTTTTTTTTTTTTTTTAATTTTCTGTATAGATAGGGGTCTTGTTGTGTTATCCAGGTCTTGATCTCTTGGCCTCAAGTGATCCTCTCTCCTCAGTTTTTCAAAGTACTGGGATTACAGGCATGAACCACTGCACCCAGCCTTCACTTAGTAATATGCATTTAAGTTTGATAGCTCATTTCTTTCTAGTGCTGCATAATATTCTGTTGTCTGAATATACCACAGTTTATCCATTTACCTACTGAAGGGCATCTTGGTGGCTTCCAAGTTTTGGTAATTATGAATAAAGCTGCAATAAGTATTCACATGAGGGTTTTGGTATGGACATAAAAGTATTCAGCTCCTTTGGTTAAATACCAAATAGTGCTATTATGAGATTATATAGTAAGAATATGTTTAATTTTGTAAGAAACTGCAAAACTGTCTTCCAAAGTGACTATACCATTTTGCATTCCCACCAGCAATGGGTGAGAATTCCTGTATCTCTGCATCTTTGCCAGAATTTGATGTTGTCCATGTTCTGGATTTTGGTCATTTTAATAGGTGTGTAGTAGCATCTCATTGTTTTAAATTGCATTTCCCTGATAACAAATGATGTGGAGCATCTTTTCATATGCTTTTTTGCCATTTATATATTTTGTTTGGTGAAGTGTTTGTTAAGGTTTTTGGTCCATTTTTAAATTGGGTTGTTTGTTTTTTTATTGTTGAGTTTTAAGTGCTCTTTGTGTATTTTGGATAACAGTCCTTTATCACATATGTTTTTTGTTAATATATTCTTCTTGTCTGTGGATTGTCTTTTCATTCTCTCAACAGCATCTTTCGCAGAGCGAGATTTTTAATTTTAATGAAGTCCTGCTTATCAAATCTTTCTTTCATGGATATACCTCTGGTGTTGTATCTAAAAAATCACTGCCAAATCTAACGTCATCTAGATTTTCCCCTATGATATCTTCTGGGTGGGAGTTTTATAATAATAGTTTTGCATTCAGGTCTGTGATCTATTTTGAGTTAATTTTTTGTGGATGGCGTAAGGTCTGTCTAGATTCATTGGGACCTTATTTTTTTTTGCTGGTTCTTGGCCTGAGACTTGCTCTTAGTTATTAATTCTTGCTTCCTGGGCCTTCCCAAAATGGCTACTTGCTTCTTTAAAGCTAGCAAGGCTTTATAGGACAGGTCTTATATATGTAATGTACTCATAAATGACATCCTGTCACCTTTGCCATATTCTAGTCACAGGTCCAACACACACTCAGAGGAGGGAGTTACATATGGGTGTGTAAGTACCAGGAGGCAGGGGTAATTGGGGACTGTCTTAGAGTCTGTTCTTAACGATGGATTACTTAAAAAATGGTGTTATACTTCTTAAAAACCTTTGGGATACTCATTGTTTTGGTGCTATAATGGTAGTGGTTTGAAAATATTCTTCCAGATTTTTTTTCTGTGCATGTAGTAACCATATATTATTGGTTTTGGTGATAATTAATCACTTCATTGTATGTCCCGATTGCTTCATAAACTAGGTTCTCAATGTTAAAGCAATAACATCTCTGTATAAGCATCTTTCTTTTCCCTTTATGTTTATCTAACATTTTACAGGATATAACTTTGTACTTATGACCTTGAAAATCTTTCTTTTCTTTCTTGGGGCAGGTACATCAGGAGCGTCTTTATCAAGAATATAATTTTAGCAAGGCTGAGGGCCATCTGAAACAGATGGAGAAGATATATACTCAGCAAATACAAAGCAAGGATGTAGAATTGACCTCTATGAAAGGAGAAGTCACCTCCATGAAGAAAGTGCTAGAAGAATACAAGAAGAAGTTCAGTGACATCTCTGAGAAACTTATGGAGCGCAATCGTCAGTATCAAAAGCTCCAAGGCCTCTACGATAGTCTTAGGCTACGAAACCTGACTATTGCTAACCAAGAAGGCACACTCGAACCATCCATAACCACACAGTCTGGTGTTTTTGGCTTCCCAGTAGGTAAGAAAGGACATATGATATCCTATATTCTCTCTCTTTTCTTTTTTTTTACTCTTCTTGTTTGGAGTAGAATATTATTCTTTGCATCAATGATTACTGTGCTACACAGTTCCAAGCAGTCAGTGGGAACTCCAAGGGTCTTGAGGCATAGTAGGCTATGAATTCTTCGTACGTATCTCAACCTGTACATTATTGCTTTTATCTATCGTATTTGCCTATATTTTAGTTAAACCTTTAATTTGAGCAGAGTTAATTTCTGTAAAATAAGTTTGCAAATTGCTACTTTAAATTAAAAGCCATTCAGTTGTCATAATAATAATATTAGTTGTCTTTTATCAATTCCTTATGAAGTGCTAGGCATCGTTTTAAGTATTTTACATGAATTCAAGTAATTTATAAAACTCCATGAAGTAGGTATTATTATTGCACCTATTTTACAAATGAGAAAGCTGAAGCACAGAAAGTTAAGTAACTTAGTGAAGGTCACAAATCTATCTTCAGAGGCTATACTCTTAACCGTTTGCTATCGTCCAAGTAGACCTTGTTTCAGTTTCTTTCACATACCAATACTGATTATGCAGTTATTGTCAGTTGTTTGATTGGTTCATTCTTTTATTTATTTTTCCATTCATCAAATATTTGTCAAAACTGTTTCATGTATCATGCTATAAGACATGATCCTAAGCAATGAGGCTGTAAAGGATTCCTGTACTTTAGAAGTTCACAATTTAGGAATGATGCCAGCTCTTTTCTGCTTGTTAGCTGCCTTGCAGATAGAATGAATCTCATATCTCTTCCTGAGTTCTCCCCTTTATAATACTCCTGATGCAACAGAATCCAATAGATTTTTGCTATGCTATTAATATAAATTGTTTTTGGCATACAAAAAAATGAAGCTGGACTTTCCTAAATACTGATTTTTTGGATATTTATGGTAGACTGAAGAAAAAAGTTTAGTGAGGGAGGAAATGATGTCCTAGAAAAGGTAGGAGGTGATGAGATGAGGAATATCAAATATAAGAAATGAAACAAGAACAAACTTCTGCTTAACTTTCAGTTAATCATATATTTAATCAAAGTGTTACTGTAAATGGGCATTGTAGATGTACTTATTTTTTTCTTGTCACTGTCCACATTTTATTTCCTTCATATTCATGAGTTCTTTCCTGTTCCTCTTTTTATACACACTACCTTTTTACCTCTTGTCACCACTGTTAGCTTGAAAGAGATACAGTAAGCATTTTCCTTTAGTTACCTATTTCTTTTTTTTTTTTTTTTTGGAGACAAGAGTCTCACTCTGTTGCCCGGGCTAGAGTGCCGTGGCTTCAGCCTAGCTCACAGCAACCTCAAACTCCTGGGCTCAAGCAGTCCTCCTGCCTCAGCCTCCTGAGTAGCTGAGAGTACAGGCATGTGCCACCACACCTGGCTAATTTTTCTATTTTTTGTAGAGAAGGGATCTTGCTTTTGCTCAGGCTGGTCTTAAACTCCTGACCTCAAGTGATAGTGATCCTCCCACCTAGGCCTCCCAGAGTGCTAGGATTATAGGCATGAGCTACTGCATACAGCCAAAAAATTAAAGAACCTGGGACAAAAGATGATATATATATATATATATATATATATATATATAAATATGTATATATATATGTATATTTTTTTTCCTGAGACAGAGTCCTGCTCTATTGCCCGGGCTAGAGTGCCGTGGCGTCAGCCTAGCTCACAGCAACCTCAAACTCCTGAGCTTAAGCAATCCTACTGCCTCAGCCTTCCGAGTAGCTGGGACTACAGGCATGTGCCACCATGCCTGGCTAATTTTTTTATATATATATACATTTTTAGTTGTCCAGCTAATTTCTTTCTATTTTTTTAGTAGAGAACAGGGTCTTGCTCTTGCTCAGGCTGGTCTCGAGCTCGTGAGCTTGAGCGATCCTCCCACCTTGGCCTCCCAGAGTGCTAGGATTATAGGCATTAGCCACTACTCCTGGCCTTACATATGTATTTTTTTGATGATTCATCTGAAGTAGATTAAATAGATAACAAATGAATAAAATGATATTGTAAATTCTAGCTCTACTAAAAACATATTTCATGTGTCAAATTACTTTTGGTGATGAGATCATGCTACTATTAGAAACTGCATCATAGGAAAAGGTAGAGTATATACTGTGGTCAGGTGGAGGAGTGGGGGGAGCGTCAGAGTCCTTTTCCTTATCTAATATTAGATTGAAATTTTATCCATCTCATAGCCATTGAGTTCTGCTAAAATATTTATTGAATGCCTTTTGTCTTTTTGTTCCTAAAGATCTGCGAAGAAATAGATGCTTAAATTTTTCTCTTATTTTTTTCCTAGGGAACAACTCCAAGTTTTCTTTGGATAATACACCAATTCGAAATCGGGGTGGTGGAGATGGAGATTTTCAGTTCAGACCATTTTTTGTGGGTTCTCCCACAGCACCTGAACCCAGCAATAGCTTTTTTAGTTTTGCTTCTCCAAGTCGTGAATTACAACAGGAGCAAGTCTCTAGCAGGGCCTTCAAAGTAAAAAGAATTTAGCTCTCTTTATAGAATGTTTCTCTATTCACTTTCAGTAATTTCATTTAGCAAAATAATCTTTACTCTAGATGAGAGTCTTCAAAACCTTTTTGTGCTTTTTTTAAGTCTTTGAAGTTGTCTTCACATTATCAACTTGTAAGAAGCTCAGTGGCAGTGAGGAGTGACTTTAGAGTCTGGTTTCTTTGTTTCAGTTATTTAAAGCATGAACATTTTAATAATCTCAATTTCATCATTAACTGTTGAATTTTCATAACTAATGAAAAGGTCATGATGTTACTGTGTGTTTCATAGATCATTATTTCTGTCTGTGCTGTTTCTGATTGAGTTCTGTGTTTATGCATATGTATGTAAGTACCTATGTTATATGTCTACATTTCACTTTGGATTCTGGTATATATGCATATATGTATGTGTACATGTGTTAATTTACACTGATATTTTGCTGTATTTGCCAATATATTTGTGTGAAAATTTTGGTTTTGGAAAATGGTGGGTGCTCTGTAGCTTGTTATTTGTGTGTGTGTCTTTGTTTGTATATTAACGTTTGGAGGTACGCTCATGCCAGTGAATGAGAGTACAATTTGATGCATGTATGTTCAATCCCTATTTGTATTTAAAAATAAATCACACTGATAAAGTTATTTTGTAAAGTTGGTTTTTGGCATTTACAGTTGGTCCTCCATATCCTTGAGTTCTGCATCTGTGGAATCAACCAACCACAGTCCGAAAATATTCAGAGGAAAAAAAAGCAATAAAAAATAATCATGCAGCAATTTAAAAAAATACAAATAAATAAACCAATACAGCACAACTATTTGCATAGCATTTACAAGATATTAGGTATTTTAAGTAATCTTGAGATGATTTAAGGTATACAGGGGAATGTGAGTAGCTTATATGCAAATGCTATGCCATTTGGTGAAAGGGACTTGAGCATTCCAGAATTTTTGTGTCCACAGGGTTCCTGGAACCAATCCCCTGCAGGTCCCAAGGGACAACTGTATTTTAAAATAAATCTACTTTTTTTTTTACCTTTTTGTCAACGGTTGCCTTGGATTTTACTTATTTAGGAATGCACTTCTACTGCAGAAAATTTACCAGTATGTTTGTTATTGATCTCAAGAGATTATATTAATTAAAATAATTTAAAGATTTAGAGCATTTCTGATTACTATTACAGAAAGTAAATTATATTTAATTATTTCATTATTTAAAATGTAATGTCAGGAAAGAAATTTGAATGACATTCTCAGTAACTTTATGTCCTGTTAGAGGGAAGACTTGAAAGCATACTGGATGGGGAGGCAGACCATCTGGGTTCTGATTCTGTTTTTTCCCATGTATTGATTGTACAAGTTGGAGTTGAAAGTTTCTGGGCTTTAAGTTTCTATATCTGTAAAATAAGGTATTGAATTAAGTTATCCTTACAGCCTTTTTTAAGTCTTAAATTTTATGATTGATTCTTATTGGTTTGGGATGAATTACAATGGAATTACCCTAAATGCCAATTCCCATTGTTTTTTAGATAATAAAAGTCATCCTGAAATCATTTGAGGATATTCTAGATTATGTCATTGTATTATAGAAAGGCAAGTAAATACCCTTGTTCTACATGATTGAATAGCAAACAAATGCTTTCTTCATTTAGGAGTATAGAGTATAAGATCTTTTGATTTTTTTTTTTTTTATTATACTCCAAAGTTAAAATATCTGAGAAAAAGGATGAAAAATCTTGACTTAAAAGTTTTAAGACCAGGAGCAATGGCTCACACCTGTAATCCTAGCACTTTGGGAGGTTGAAGGTGGGAGGATTGCTTGAGATTAGGAGTTTGAGACCAGCCTAGTGAGACCTTGTCTCTACAAAAAATAAGAAAAATTAGCTGGAGTAGTGGTGCAGTCCCAGCTACTTGGGAGGCTGAGGCAAGAGGATTACTTGAGCCCAGGAGTTGGAAGCTGTAGTGAGCTATGATCATGCCTCTGATGAAAGAGAGTGATCCCCATCTCTACAAAAAAAGAAAAAAAATAACAATTAAAATATTTAAAAAGTTTTAAAACATCCCTCCTTGTTTCACAGCCAATGACACAGATTTTATAGATTACAGTACAAAATAGTTTCTTTCCCTCCGCGGTTTATATTTTGTTGGAAAATGGTTTGAGGAAATGATATTATGTGCATTTATGGTTTCTGCCTTGAACATTTTACTTCTTTTCTTTTTTTTTGAGACAGAGTCTCACTGTGTTGCCCGGGCTAGAGTGAGTGCCTTGGCGTCATCCTAGCTCACAGCAACCTCAGACTCCTGGGCTCAAGCGATCCTTCTGCCTCAGCCTCCCGAGTAACTGGGACTACAGGCATGCGCCACCATGCCCGGCTAATTTTTTCTATATATTTTTAGTTGTCCGATTAATTTCTTTCTATTTTTAGTAGAGACGGGGTCTCGCTCTTGCTCAGGCTGGTTTCGAACTCCTGAGCTCAAACAATCCGCCCACCGCGTCCTCCCAGAGAGCTAGGATTACAGATGTGAGCCCCTGTGCTCGGCCGATAGTCTTTTTCTTTTAGCATTATAAATATATCATTCCACTGCCTTCTGCCATCTATAGTTTTTTTTCCTTTAAACCTGTGCAGTAAATTTATGCCATTAATAGTCTCTGGTTAGAAGTCTGCTCTTAATCTTATTCAGGATTAATTGTATGTCATGAATTGTTTTCATGCTTTCAAAATTCTCATTATCTTTGGCTTTTAACAGTTTGCCTATGGTATATCTAGGTGTAGATCTCTATTAACTGATCCTACTTGGAGTCTATTCAGCATCTCAGATTTGTACATTGGTTTTCATCAAATTTGGGAAGTTCTGAGCCATTGCCACTTCAAATATTCTTTCTATCCTTTCTGTCACTGCCCTTCTGGAACTCATTATGTGTATGCTGTTAAACTTGGAGGTATCCTCAGGTATCTGTGTGTCTAGGCATTTTTTCATTCTTTTTTATGTTTTTCAGAGTGGAAGTTTGTTAATTCTTTGTTCTGCCATTTTGAACCCACTATTAAGACCCCTCAGTGAATTTTTCATTTCCTTTATTATACTTTCGAAGTCCTAAATTCCTATTTGATTCTTTTTATAATGTATATTTATTGATAATTTTTATTTTGTGGGACATCATTTTCATACTTTCCTTTAATTCATTAGACATGGTTTCTTTATTTCTTTGAACTTATAACAGTTGATTTAAAGTTTTTGTCTAGTAAGTCTAACATCTGGACTTACTTTACCCTTTCTGTCTTTTGCAATTTTTTGTTGAAAACCGGCTGTTTTGGATAATATAATGTGGTGACTTTGGAAACAGATCATCAGATTGTACCTTCCTACCCAGAATTTCTTGTTGTTGGTTTTTGTATCTTTTCTAACGTTCCTGGATTATTTCTGTAAATCTGTATTCCTTGTAGTGTATGGCCACTGATGTCTGTGCTCAGGTAGCTTAGTGGTCAGAAATTTCCTTAAATGTCTTGATCCAAGGAACCTTCTTCCCTTTTCTAAGAGATCATATGTACGTACTGGAGTATGCATTCAGTGCTCAGGCAGTTTACATGTCTGCCTTTGCCTTTGCCACTTGCTTGCTGGCACAGGGCCTCAAGGTCAGCCAAAAGTTAGAGAACAGGGCCTTCTCAAGCCCTTACTGTGTGTGGCACAGCCTTGCACACATATGCAGCATTCTGATGCTGAGGATTATGTCACAACTTTTGAAAGCCCCCTTTGCATATCTTGTTCTCCAGATCTTTCTTTTAAATTTTTGGCTGGATTCTTATTTGCCCAACTGATAGTGAAGCCTTAGGCAGCTGTGATGTTAAACAATTGCAGGTGATTGTTTTCAGCAAATATCCTGGGGATCGGGTTTTTCCTGTAGAATGATTGTCAGGACTAGTCAAATAACAAAACACTACATGTGTGGCTTTTCCAGGGAGCTGTGAGACAGGCAAGTAGTGACAGTGCTCTGGGGTTAGGGCTTTTTGAGTGGCTCAAAATTCAATATTCCTCCTTGGGTAGCTTCAAGCCTGCTGATGATTTCAATCAAGACTGTTGCAGAGCTGGGGGGAGCAGGTTGAGAGTCGCTGAGCTAAAATAATCAAAAATCCCATCGTTCTTACTGAGGGTTAGTAGTTTTTCTAGAGCTAATGCTCCTCAGGTTGTGCCAAGCCTTTGGTTAACTTCCAAAGTTTTTTTTTTTTTTTTTTTTTCTTTTTTTGAGACAGAGTCTCACCCTGTTGCCCTGGCTAGAGTGAGTGCCATAGCATCAGCCTAGCTCACAGCAACCTCAAACTCCTGGGCTCAAGTAATCCTTCTGCCTCAGCCTCCTGAGTAGCTGGGACTACAGGCATGTACCACCATGCCTGGCTAATTTTTTTTCTATATATATTTTTAGTTGTCCAGGTAATTTCTTTCTATTTTTTTTTTTTTTTTTTAGTAGAGATGGGGTCTCGCTCTTGCTCAGGCTGGTCTTGAATTCCTGAGCTCAAACAATCCGCCCGCCTCGGCCTCCCAGAGTGCTAGGATTACAGGCGTGAGCCACCGCGCCCGGCCAACTTCCAAAGTTTTAAAAAAGTTGATTGTGGGCCGGGCG
>CAUYSK010057853.1:0-11904 GCA_963575035.1 Avahi laniger
GGGGAAGAAGGAAAACCACCAAATGAGACTGAGAAGAAGAAGCAAAGCGTTGAGTAGGAGGAGAGCCATAAAGAGGCTCTGTCTGGGAAGCTGAGAGAACAAGCACTGAACTGGTTAACAGTCAGATGCTTCTCTCAAAACTGACCAAAGGGTTCAGCTGTTCAGAAGTCGTTTGGGGCCTTGATGAGAGTAGTTTTTGGTGGACTAGTGGTAGCAAAAGTAACTGGAGTGTGCTAAAGATGGAATGGAAGGAGAAGAATTGCAGACAGTGATTGCACGCAACTTTTTCCCATGTGTGCTGACTCATTTTTCATAAAAAGGGAAAGAGAATTCAAGTCTTGGAAGGAAGTTCTTGGAATTGGAAAGACAAGGGCCTGTGTGCCTGCTCCGAGAGCGGGAGTGACGAAGAGCTCGCAGGGGCAGCACCTCTGCAGGGACTTAACAGAAGTGGCTGTAGGATGGTGACGTATAAGGTGTGCTGTGGAGTATGTCATGGAAATCTTTTCTATGAAACATTAAAAAATCTATATTGGTCATTAACATATTTGTTGCGAATAGATTCTGGGGAAGTTAGAGAGGTACTAAGTCTATGTACTAGTGTTGTTCCCCCCAGGTAGAGCCTGGCAGTGTGGATGTATGGCTTAGAGTTTCGTTGGAAGCCTTTTTTGTACATCAGCATCTTCTGAAACACATCCTAGGTGAGGCAAGTGTGTGCATGGGAAGAGTCAAAGTCCAAAAATTCATACTACCCACTCCCATGGAGCTTATAGTCAGATAAAAGAGATGCACATGCACATGCACTGCTATATGAAAGAACATGCTTCACGTCAAAAACTAGTATAAATAAAGTTCTGTGGATATTCTCAAGTGAGAGAGCTTACTTCAAAGTAGAGAACATTTGAGCTAGACCCTGAAGGATAAGCAGGCTGGCATGTGCCGAGATAAGGGGCCTTGACTAGGAAGGGGCAACCAAAGCAGAGGCAGGGAGACTTGAAAGCATAGAGCATATCTGGAGAAGACTGAGCAGATTAGCTAACAAGGAGCTAGGGGAATAATAAATAAACAATGGGCAATAACATAACTTGAAGTTGCTGGATAAGCAGCATGAACAGAAAATGAGGGGAAGGTACAGAAGGGTGGAGAGAAGCGATGAGCAAAGTTTCAACATTTTTTCGGGACCCTTTTTAGGGCTCCCTGCTCCTGTACAGCTTTCCGTTGGTGCGCCAGGCATTGGGCCAGCAACTAGATTGATTGGCTTCTTCCCATTGAACCGGAGCCACATGTTGCTGCACTGGGGACAACAAAAGGAAGCTTCTCAGCTGGAAAGAAGTGCTGTAATTGGGCTATTAACATGACACAATGAAGGAGCAAAGAATGTATTGATTATCCAAGTCCTTATAGCATATAAATATGCGCAGAAAAAGACCAGAAACAAAAATCTAAGATTTGTTATCATCGCTTCTGATCAGTCTTAGTACTATGGGAGGAATTACACATGCACAGGGGAAAGGAAGTAAAGTTGGGCTAAAGCATAGATGTTAATATACATTTAGTATTTCAAACAGTGTTGAAATAGTTTTTCCATAGAATATTGAATTCTATATGTTTTTCATAGAATATAAAATCTGTGATATATTCGGGGGAAAAAATATTCTGTGGTCATATAAGTTTGGTAAGTGTTGCATATCATGTCCCCTCTTGGGGCTTCACCATTTCCACTGGAATTTAAAAAAATCTCTGGTATGTTCTACACTAAATAAAGTCATTTAATTTTGTTTAACTAAGTTCTTTCTAAACTAATTTGACCACCAATTATTTTTACCTAACATATTAACATTTCGCACTGTAAGTATTCTAAGGAACCCACTTTGGATCACATTGACCACATTGTGAGTAGAAACTCCTGATACAAAAAGTACTAGAAGCCAGATGAATATTGTGGGAGAGGCCTTCCAGTTGAGAACATGCCATAATGGATTGTGCTATCCTATGAAGAGAGTCAGCCTGTTAGCAATCCTCCACTAAATGTGTACTACACACCTAGCACCTATGTTAGGTACAGTGGATTTAGATGTGGCCTCAGAGAACATAATCCACTCAAAGATTTTTTTCTTTTTGAAGTTAAAACATATTAATAATAAGACAAGAGCACTGATAACCACATGAAAAAAGTTTTACGGCCACATTGTTGATTTCACGCTGGTTTAGAGGCTGAGTGTTCGTCACCCTTTGTTCCTCAAAGGTCTTTTTCAATTTATAAGTCACTGGTTGGAAATGAGAATTAGTTTCATCTTCCTGACCCCCAATATTCTGGAATTCCTGGACTTTCTCTATTCCCTTTGCATGTTGCTTGAACACCAGCTCCCTTTCTGCATATATCTATATATCCATATATATTTTTTTCTTTCTTATGGCATCACTTTCCTTTCAAATGAACATTTTGTGCTACTCATCCTTGTGGAGCTCACAGTCAGATAAGAGGAATGGCACATGCAACTAACTATTTTTACTAACATTCTGTTTTTCACATTCTTTGTTTATTGCTAAAAGTTTATGACATAAAATACTTCAAAGTTGTCACAGGTGACCATCTTTTCAGCCCCTGATAGCAGTTTCCCTAACTATCTCTGAACATAGCATAACATATTTGCTAGATTTATATATTATAGAATCATCCCATTTCTAAATACCAATTTCTGTGTCAGTCATCCTGAACTAAGGTATGTCACAGGAACAAAAGCCCCCTCAAATCCTGGAGGTTTATAAAAACAGATTACTTTGTGTCTCCCATGAATATGCCCATCACAGGTCTGTAGCTTTGGCCCACTTCTTCTCCACCCTGGAGCCCAGGCTGAAAGAGCAGCTCCTATTTTGGACTTGCTGATCGCAGGGAAGAGGGTAATGGACAGGGCAGAATCGTACTCTTAAAGCTTCTGATCATTTTACTTCCAATCACATTTCATTGACAAAGTAAATCCCATGGTCAAGACAAACCTCCAAGCAACAGTCAATAAAACCTTCCTGCAGGGAAGCACTCTGAGGGGAGGCATCATGAAGTATTTGTGCAGCAATTATTTGTGATCAAATGTGTCATCTACCCTGCCTGAGATAATAGCTACACCCAAACAAGGATTAGACTTTTAGCTATGAAAGAACTTTAGAAGTCATTTAGTCCAACCCTTCTCTTTCATGGAAGAGGAAACTGAAATTCAGACATGATCAGTCACATGTCCGAGTTCAAATAGAATACTGTTTTCACAATTAGAGCTGTTTCTTAGATTTTTAGAGGTTTTTTTCTCCTAAAGCTTTATGGAAGTGTAATGTACAATAAACTACATAAATTTAAATGTCATGAGTTACAACATGCATAAACTGTGAAATCATTACCACAATCAAGGCAATGAACATATTCTTCAAACCCAACAGCTCCTCATGCCCCTACGTAATTCGTCCTTCCTCTCCCCTCCCCGTCCATGGCAATGACTGCTCTGCTTTCTGTCACCACAGCTTGCAATTTCTGGAATGTTATATAAATGGGATTGCATATTACATATTATTTTTCTGGTCTGGTTTCTTTCAACCAGTGTAATTATTTGAGATTCATCCATGTTGTGTATATCCATAGTCTGTTCCTTTGCACTGCAGAGTAATGTTTCATTGAGGGGATATGGCATCCTTTGTTTATCCACTCTCTTGATGATGGACATTTGGGTTGTTTCCACTTTTTGACTATTAACAGCAAAACATTCATGTGCAAATCTTTATGTGGACATGTGCTTTTATTTCTTTTGGGCAAGTACCTAGAAATGAAATGGCTAGATCATATGGTAGGCATATTTAACTTTTTAAGATACTGCCATACATTTTCTAAAGTAATTTAACCATTTTATATTCCTACCAATAGTATGCGAGAGTTCTAGTTGCTTCACATCCTTGCTAATGCTTGGTATGATCGATCTTTTTAATTTTTGCCTGTCTTGTGGCTGTACTCTAGTATCTCACTGTGGTTTTAATTTTCATTTCTTTAATGGAATTCATGTACTTTTTTTGCCATCCATATATGTTCTTTGGTAAAGGATCTTTTCAAATCTTTTTATCGTGGATTGGTAGGAGTTCATTATACATTCTAGATACAAGTCCTTTGTTATATAAATGTTTTGAAAATATTTCTCAAAAAATTTGGGTTGCTTTGTAAACATTTAAAATAGTATTTTTTAAAAGCAAAAGTTTTTAAATTTTGAAGTAGAGATCTAATTTATTATTTCTTTTGTAGCTTGTGCTTTTTGTGCCCCATTTAAGAACCTTTTGCAAAATGAAGGTCCTCATATATCCTTTACTCATGTAATTTTATCTCTTATGTTTAAGTCAATGATACATTTCTAGTTAATTTTTGTGCATGATATAAGGATTAAGATTTATTTTATTCTATGTTTTTATTTCCATTGTCATTTGTTGAAAATGTTAATCTCTCTCCATTTAACTGCCTTGGCACCTTTGCCAACAGTCAATGAACAATATACATATGGGTCTATTTTAATTTTCCTGTTTGTCTGCCTTTAAGTCAGTGCCACATTGTCTTATTACTATAGTTTTATAATATAGCAAATCTTGAAATCAGATGGTATAATGCTTCGAAATAACTCTGTTTTTCAAAGTCATTTTGGCTATTCTAGGTCCTTTGCTTTTTCATATAAATTGAAAAATTAATTTCTATAAAAGTCCTGCTGTTCTCATGCTTTCCTTCATCTTCTTTAACATATGAATTATAGTTATAACAATAGTTTTCATGGCCTTTATCTGCTAATTGTGTTACCTGTGTAATTTCTGTAACTATTTCCTTTGCTGTTTCCCCTCTCATTGTGGTTTATGTTTTCCTGCTTCTTTCCATGCCTAATAATTTTTTATTGGAATGAAGACATTGTGAATTTTACCTTGTTGGGTGCTGTATATTTTTGCATTTCTATAAATATTCTTGATCTTTGTTCTGGGATATAGTTACATTACTTGGAAACAGCTTGATTTTTTTAATGGCTTGTTCTTAAGTCTTGTTAGGTAAGACCAGAGCAGCCTTAAATATAGGACTGTTTTTCCCCACTACTGAGGCAATACCCTTCTGAATACCCTACCCAATTCCCTATATATTTATTACAAGCTTTTATCCACTCCAGCTGATGAGAACAGAGGGTACTCCAGTTTCTGTGTGGGCTCCAAAGCGTGTTCCACCTGTTCCTTTTTGGTGGTTCTTTACCTGACTTCAAATACACACTGTAATCAATACTATGTTGAACACCTGAGAGGAACTCTGGAGCTCTTTGAATATCCCTCCTTCTCTTCTTCTGCTTTCTCTCTCTCTCTCTCTCTCTCTCTCTCTCTCTCTCTCTCTCTCTCTCTCTCTCTCTCTCTTTCTTTATCCATATACCTTTCTCCTCTCTGATGCTTTCGCCCTATAAACTCTAGACTCCTTGCTCTTCCTGAATTTTCAGTTCTTTAAGTTAAAGAGACTACAGGTTCAGTTTGGGTTCTCCTTCCTTGCATTGCAACCTGGAAACTGTCTCTAATCAGTAAGTGGGAAATAGTAGGTTAACGTTGTATGTTACTTTCTCTTAAGGATCACTGTCCTGCTCTGCTTATTGTCTGATGTCTGAAAATTGTTCTCTCAAATACTTTGTATGGTTTTTTTGAGTTATTTCAGGTGGTAAATCTGGCCCTTGTTGCTATCTCATGGCTAAAACTTGAAGTTGGATTTTTATATTTTTAATTTTTTTCTGTTTCAGTAAGATAGATTATAATTTATTCAAGCTATGAAGTTTTTAAATGGAATCTGTTATTGTTAGGAACTTACACGTACCTGATTTGCAAAATGGAACAAGGCCATCATGAGCCTTTGTGTAGAGATTCACTGCTAAGAATTGATTGAAACTGGTTAGTGCAGATTAATAATGAGAATAGCAATGATAATATTAAGAACAGAATTAAATTAAATAGGTGCTAATTAGAATTTCTATATTACTTCTCTTAGTTGTAAAAGAAAAAACCTTATGAATCTTACTGTCACCGTAGTTGTGAATAATTGCGTTAGGGTGATGTTATGTGAGATATCAAAGTGAAAACTCATTGCCCCAATTTTCCAGAACAAAAGTCTTAGAGTAATTTCCTGCTGGAAAGAATAAGAAATACTTTCCTAATTTTAGCCAACTCTAAGAACTTATGAAGCTTTAATATAGAAATAATGTTTCCTGAAGTTTAAAAGTAAGAAACTATCCTGCAGTTAATAGTTTGTGTGGGTCACATTGTTGGCCACAGTGGTGGATTCATTGTCACACTAGTCCCAATTTATTCATGCATTCCTCTTTCCATGCCTTGTCGTAGGGCCCTCTCACACTAACACTGGCCTTGGCCTTGTGGCTGGATTGAGTCAATGGGATGTTTGCAAATGTAAGTAAAGAATTGAAAAGCTCTTGTATAGGGGAGTCTTGCTTTCTTCCTCCTCTTGGGATCACACTGCCACTCTGTGTATAAACTTAAGCTGGCCTATTGCGTATTGATAGACCAAGTTAAGGAGAAATGAGGGACCCTGGTTGACCTGGCAGCTGACCCTGGCTGAGTCCTGACTGAGTTCTGCACTCCGTACCCTGATCATCTGAGCTTAGCCCAGGCTGCATATTGATAGAGTTGTGAGCTGAATATTTGGTTGTTACTCAGACCACTAAATTTTGGGGTGGTTTGTTATGCAGCAAGTTAATTAATATACACCTTTAGCTGGTGTGACCTCAGGTGAAATAGGAAATATTCATTTACTTCTTGTGTTTAGCATAAGTAGTACTGAAATTAGTTGGGTTTCCTGGTTGAGTCTTAGTTTTTACTCTGTTCAAGACTTATGATATTGTGTGTTTTGGTGCCTCCTCTAAATAAAGGGTAAATAGGGTTAGGCATTGTGTTTGCAATTTGTTGCAAATTAAATTAATTAATATGCTTTTAAATATATTCCTAGGAGTTGATAGCCCATTAAGCTCACCTCAGTAGTGATTAACATATTCCTCCAATATTTCCTCAAGTTTTGTCTACATAAAAGGTATTTTCCACAGAATGTAAAACATAATATATAGATTTCAGGAGTCCTAAAGTCTGCTCTTTCTTCTGTATATTTTCTCTTAATCATGGAAGAAACATTATGCATTCATGAAAGCTAGAAGATTCAGAGCCATCTTCCTTTTTATACTCTCTTATCATTCCTATCCAGCCATCAAATCCTATTGTTCTGCTTTAAAAATGCCCTTTATATCTAACTATTCTACATCGATGCCACTTACAAACCTAAATCTGGTTTTGCTATTTCCCCACTGAAAAGCTCTTCATGGCTTTCAGTGCAAAATCTAATTGGTCATCATAGTAGACATTTGTTTCCCGTCTCCATAGATTCCATTCTTGATTTTTGCCTTTTGAATAGTATCCTGGATTTTCCAATTATGAGATTTGGGAGGTAAGGACCTTATGCTTGGCTCTGAGAATGAGCTTTGATTGGCTTAAGCAAATGAGACTGTCCACAAATCCCTGCCACACTGATTGGCTAGGGATGGGCACATGTGCCAAATTAAGACATGGCCAAACAGCCTCAATTCTATGACTTTAGTTGAGTTGTTAGACATGCAGGTCTTTCTTATTCTCTGCTAGGCATAACCGGTAAGCATGTAACTGTGAAGCCAAGCCATTGAAAGAAGCCAACCTGTGGATACAGAATTTAGAAAAGAAAAAGGGAAACTGGATATTGTCACATTGTTTAAGCTCCAGATGCAGCTTCATTCCCATTCCCCCTCCCTCCCTCCCCAGCCTCCTCTTATTCTCCTCCTTCCATTCTTTTTCATTAGGTGCTTTGGAACAAAGCATCCTAAATAACTACGTTTTCTCATGGCTTAACCCAGAAATTCTTCCATGTTTTAGTAACGGCTGTTTATTAATTTCCTTCATTAGTCTACAGTAAACAAATATCATAAATGATAATTTAATTACATTTGTATAGCTAGAATAAGTACTGTGTAGGAAAAGCACAGGATTCCAGTAACATTTACAGTGGGGGAAACCTAGTTCCCTTTAGGTGTCAGAGAAAGCTTCTCTAAGGAAAAGCCACTTCCGTGCAGACCTGAAGGCCTAGGGACGCTTCCACGCCTGTTGGTTTTGCTGAAGGCAGGGATTGCCTTGTATCCCCCAGGTCTAGAACTCAAGAGAAGTAACTTGGCTAGTGTGGATACCGAGTGGGCTGGTAGGCACAGACCACGTCAGGAAACACTCTCAGAAAGGGAAATGATACTCAGACGTTGGAGATGCTATCCTGAGTGGCAAGTTTTTCCTCCTCATCGCTCTTTTGAAATACTTTAAGAAAAATTTCTTCTTTTCTCATTTTCTTTTTAGATTTCAGCTGCTATTTGGGGTTGCTGGAACAAACATAACCAGTCTTCAGTTCCAAGTAGAAGGCAATGTGTTCTCTCCGTTCTCTGTAGCTTCTTTTTACCATTACAATTTCTCCTTTGTCAGGGAGAATTCTTCACCAACACATAAAACCGATGGGATAACTCAGATCTCAACAGAACACCTCCTGAAAACACACTGATGGGTGGTCTGGTTCTATCCTAAAGGAAGCATCTCTTAGCTACTTCTGGAAAATGGGGGTTGTCCTTCTCTAAACTTTGGCAGGGAGCCAAGAACACAACATCACGGACTAACCAGTCTAACAAAAAATGTTGGATTTAAAATAGAAATTTCAGCAAACTGCATCAGTTTTAGCAAGTAGCAGTTACTATCATGTAGCACTGAATACAAATATGACTTCACTCAATGAGAGCTTGTGAATGTGTCAGATTTAGAGGGTTTCTGTGCAAATTACATTCTATTTTTTTCACACAGTTTTTTATTATAAAACAAAACAGACCTGTTTCTGAGAGTGAAGAGAGACAGATTGACTCACTGACTTAATGACTGACTTGTATAGTCAAGGAAAACCTCACTGATAAGGTACCATTTGAGCCAAGGCCTCAAGAGACCCACGTGAACTAGCTTGCAAAAAACAAAATAGTAATCATCACAGAAGATACCATGCTGTTGGTTGTCCATCCAACATCCAGTTATTCCTTTCTTCTCTCTAACAGAACCCTTCTTCCCTTGCCATAATGCAGCCATGTGATCAGGAGAAAGCTGGAACCATCTCTAACTATAGGGTTGAATCCCAATTAGTTTAAGCCAATTGTGGCCACCCAACATCACTCACCAGGGAGCAGTTCAAGGAAGCCAGGTTTAAGCCAATCAACACAGGGAATTGCCCTAGTCACTGTCATTGGTCCAGAAGTAGGCACATAAGCTAAGCTGGCCTAAGTAGATTTATATTTATGTTTGGAGGAGAAGGTTTTTTCCTCTGTCCATGATGGATGTGAACAAGGAAGAATGTTGTCACAATTGCACAGGACTTGGTGACACAGCCATCTCTGGACAATGAGAGAAGCCTGGAGACAGAACTGATACAAAGAAGAGGGCAGAGCTGGGAGCACTGCAGAGAAAAAGAGTCAGAGCCCTGATTATTCCATGCCTGGAGCCTGATGTACTTCGAGACTCCCCATTATGTGCAATGAAGAATCTCCTTACTGTTTATGCCAGTTCGAGTTTGGTGTTTTATTCTTCAGTGTTTAAAGGTTCTTGATTATCACAATGCAAATAATAGCAGCCAACATTTCTTGAGAATTACCTTGTTCCAGGCACATTCTTTATATTTGTAATTTTGTTTAATGTTCTTGACAATCTTATAAGGCAAATACACTATTGTCCTTATTTGTAAAATGTAAGTAATTTTGGTCAAGGACATGTGTATAATAAGTGGCAGAACCAAATCTTTTGTTTGTTTGTTTGTTTGCTTGAGACAAAGCCTTGCTCTGTTGCCCTGGCTAGAATGTAGTGGTGTCATCACAGCTCATTGCATCTTCCACCTCGCAGGCTCTAGTGATTCTCCTGCCTCAGCCTCCCGAGTAGCTGGGACTACAGGGGTGCACCACCACGCATGGCTAAGTTTCCTATTTTTGCAAGATGAGGTCTCACCATGTTGCTCAGGCCGATCTTGAACTCCTGGGCTCAAGTGATCCTCCCACCTTAGCCTTCTGAGTCACTGGGATTATAGGCACGAGGCCCTCCGTCTGGCAGAACCAAAATCTTTCACAGCTCAGAGCCTGTGCTCTTAACCACTATGATGGTTCCACTGATAGATGAGGCAGAGGAAAAGAAAGAGGAAGGAGCTTGCGAAGAGGCCACAGGAAGAACAGGAGATGGTGATATTATTATTAATATATAATCTTGTTCTCTCCACCTGGAATACGTCATCCCTGGGACACCTTTTCCCCATGTCACTTCTCTGCCTAGGAACTTTGTTCTTTAAGAACTCGACTCAGATGTCAGCTCCTCTGAGGAGACTTCCCACGTCCCATCTCCCCAAACCTCCAACCCTCTGGAATCCCACAAAAATTTGCTCAGAATTCTATTATAGCCTAAGTTATAAAGTGTTCGTTTTCATACCTCCTCCTTGTCCTAAATTCAAAACTCCTTGAGGGCAAGGACTCTGTCTAATTATTCCTTGTGTTTCCAGTGCTTAGTTCAGCTCATTGTAGGTGCTCAGGGAAAGTGAGATTGAATGAATCAATCATCACACCTCGAGGACTCTCTGTCTTACCAAGTACCATGCTAAGAAATGTAAAATTAAAAAGATCAGGTCATTGGCCCCTTAAAGTTCATAAACAAATTGAGGATATGTTCCTGTTTTTCAGTTCTACATTATGGAAACTCAACACAGACAAGCTTAAAAGGAAAAATAGAATGTGGGCAGGGGACAGAATTTATTTGTCTGAGACAGATTACTTCTATTAATAGTTTCAGTAATAGCTGAATCTAAGATCCAAGAGTTTCCAACAATGTTATCCTCCAAATTAGATCTCTTTCTATAACTGCTCTGGATGACTTCATCCTCAGGAATTTTTTTCCATGTGAAATCCCCTCACAGCTCCATGTTTACATCCAATTGTAGCAAAAATAGAGCTTTTTATGCCAATGGTCCTAGTAAAAGTCCTAGGAGTAATTCTCAATGCTTTTAATTGAATCACCAGTCCTTCACTGAATCCATTGCAGTAACTCTGAATAGGCCTACGTCACATGCCTATCTCTGGATTTGGAAGTGGGGTTGACCCCATCCAACTCATATGGATTAAAAGTGAGGGAAGGTTGTTCGCCAGAGGAAAATCAAGTGGCTGTTGCTAAAAGGGGGAGAAGATATTAGGCAAGCATAAACCAACACATGTCCTCCATAGAGGAGATGTCCCATACATCAGTAGTTATATGGTAAGGCTAGTTATATGCTCGTCTTAAGTACTTACAACCAAAGATTAGGTAGGAGAAATGGATCACATCAAGGACAGCTGTCCACAAACACCTTCTAGGAGGAAGCCTATGAACTAGCCTTTTGGATAGGTAGGATTATGGTAGATGAAGATGAGGAGGCCTTTCAGATTACGTGGAAAGGCATGAACAAAGGCAGGGAAGTAAGAATCCTTTGGAGGTTCTCCAAGTTTGCTGGGAACTTTTGGGAATTAAGTCTGGAACTTTGGTTGGGGGCTAGATCTATACATAATCTAATAAGTGCTAATCCTTTATGCAGATTTCTTCCATATATGATCTAAAAAAAGAGTAATTTTGGCAGGCACCAGGAGTAGATAATGCTTCCCACGTTACCAATGGGGCAAGTGAGGTCGAGTGCAAGAGATGCCTGCTTAGATTTCATACTCTTGTATTCAGAAACTGAACAGTACAAGAAGCCAATTTCTGCCCTCCAGCCCAGGACTGTGCCCTTCCCTCCATCCACAGTAAAAATAAAATCTGGGA
>CAUYSK010057857.1:0-44103 GCA_963575035.1 Avahi laniger
AGATTTTTTAATGCTAATCCAGCCTTGCATTCCTGGGATAAACCCCACTTGGCTGTGATATATTTTCCTTTTTATATATAGATGGATTGATTGATTAATATTTTATTAAGAAATTTTTGTGTGTGTGTATATGTTCATGAAAGATATTAGTCTGTAGTTTTCTTTTTTTGCTATGTATTGGGTGGGCTTTATACTTTTCTTGTTAGTCAGATAGTGTAACAGCACAATTTGAGTTTTATGAATTAGCAAAATATCTATGTTATTATTCAGAATGCATTTGGCTTAAATCACAGTGCTATTAATTTTCTTATATAGTCAATTTCAAACTTTTAGTTTATATTTGAAGTTTAAAGTTAGCATCACTGTATATTTTTACATACTTCACAGCAGCTAAAATTTGGCATACTTAATTATGTTTAATTAACAAATATCTATGTTGCATCTGTTATGAACAAGACACTTTTGTAAGTATTTTAAGAACCGTAACGATGAATTAGACACAGATCCTGCCCTCAAAGTGTGCAGAATATCTTAGAATAAATAAGATCTGCATAAGCAAATTATGCAAAGTAGAAATTAAAATGTGGTATAAAAATGTTAGGTGATATCAGAGCAGAGAGGATTTAAACTCATGTGGAAACATTAAAAAGTGCTCGTGGAAGAGATCTCCTATAAGCTCGTCTTTGAAGGATAGTTAGCAGTATGATGTGTGGTGATGAGGCAAGAGCTTTCCAGATGAGTAAGTAGAATGAGCAAAGGGGTGAAATTCTACCAACAAAAATGAGTAAATAGTTCTTTAAGTACAAAATACATAAAAGAAAACATGGGAAAATGAAGTGGGAAGTTTGAGTAGACTAACACAATTGTATGATAGAGTTGAATGGTATTGCCTTGTGAGAGCTAGTTTTTAATTTTTCAGGAATTTTGTTAGATAATTGATATTATTTTGGTAGCTTGAAATTATTCATGGTAGTGAGAATATTTATATCATGTAAATTGGAAATGCTACAATTCAGAGCCTTTCTTTGTTGGGATGGGAGGTAGTCTGGAAAGCCGGTTATTAAAAACATTTACCAGCACACTATAAGATACATCTGATAGGGAACTTTGAATGCTAGATTCTCAATATAATTAAGTTCATAATATATATTAAATAACTTTTGATATATGTTTTATTATTTTGAAGGAGATACTTTTAGAAAAGAAAATTATAATTAACTAGGTATAAGCAAGAGTTGACTATATTAATACCAGAGTTGCCTGAAAGTGGGAGCATTTTATTTGGCAAGATGAAAGCCATAAAAATATATACTACTGAATTAAATAATTCCAAGGTGGAAAAGAGGGTAAGATTAGATTGACATGATAGAAAAATCTAATTAAATAACATGTATGTACGCAATAAATTTTAATCATAAGCAAAGAGCAGTAGTTATTGCAGTGAGTGAACAGCTGTCATAAAAGCCTATAGGTCTGCCAACACATGGTTCACACGCTGCTAGTGTGGGGAGAGATGGAATGCACTGCTGTCCCTGGTGACTGGAGAAGCGGGTGGAAGGCAAGCTTCTGTGTGATGAATTGCTCTCTCTAAGCAGAGCTCAGATCACATAGCACTGAATCTTGGAGGAATCCTGCAAGCAAAATGTTGTGCTCCATAGATTGTTTCCTGCCCCTATCTGATGAGAAGGAATGCATTATTAACTATTTTCATCAGGAATGAGCTTATTTAGCAGAGAGGGAGGAATTCCGTGAATAGCTCAGTTTGAGTGACATTTCAATGACCATAAAATAAGCATGAAAAATTCCCTTAAACTTTAACAAGTGGCTTCAGGCTTTCAGACCTTTATTTAGGAAACAAAAAGAACAAAACAAGAATCTCTCCAGGGTAGAGATTCTTAACCTGCATCACAGTTGGACTTCAGGGCATGTGTGGACCCCCTGGAAACAAAGACCAAGGTTTGCTGTGTGTGCCCATGTATTTTTCTTAAAAGAGAATCCAAAGGTTTTGTCAGATTCTCAATGGTGTCTCTGTGAGGCCTCCTGCCCATCCAATTTGCCATTCTCCCTGTTACCACCTGAAAGTTAAGAATCACTGGTTTGGTCATTTCTGGATGTGATTGGATGTTTCTAAGAAACAGGAGGAAGGTTTATGTCCCTTTACCAGAAGAGGATTTATTTATTCCCAGAAGTTTTTTTTTAAGGACTAGACATGAGAAAATCTTTTAAATATTTTGGAGCATATATATTTTTATAAATTCTCTCTTTCGATGCTTAGAACAGCTTTATGAGGTGAATGAATAAGGTATTATCATTCCTACTATCCTGCATTGAGACAGTAGGGCTCAGTGGTTCTTAAACTTTGGAACTTTGAAAAAAATGTAATGACTAGGCTCCACCTCCAAACATTCTGATTCACTTCATTTGGAGTGGAGCTTGGTTATCTGCATGTTGTAAAAAGTTCCTGAAGTGATTCTAATGTGTAGCTTAGCTTGGGAACCCAAGTAGGGTTAATTGCTTTGAGAATGGAACTTGTGTTTGTCATAGATGGAATTTGAATCTCTGTCTTCAAACATGAGATTATTACATATTCCATTATACCTCTCTGTCAGTTAGACAACTGAATAATGACAAGTTGCCTTATGAGGTTAGTAAGGCAGGCAGTATTATGAACATAAACAAAGTTTTTTTAAACTTCATTCAATGTGAGAAGTAATGGGATACCCCAAAGAGGGTTTTTGAATGAAAGTACTAGAGCAATGAATGACATTATAAAGAAAAGAAGGGATGAAAATTGCTAAATAAGAACTGTCATTAATTCCAGAAAAAATTAAGACTTTAGAAAAATTGTTAAAAGGAAGTCAACATGAAATAAAATTTAATACAGTTCGTAATTGTCAAAAAGAGCAACTTTATTCAAAACATTTAAGTATATGTTTTTTCTGTGATTTGAAAATCTGTTACTTTGTTGTATTGTCTGTGGTAAATTTTTTAGTGTTAAATCTGAAGTCTGTACTGGCTTGTTAAGACAAAGGAATAAAGAAACTTAGAAAATGGAAAAGTTTTATTATCTTTGTCTACTAATTCTAACATCTGTGTCAGTTCTGGTTTTGTTTCAATTGCTTGATTTTTCTCCGCATTTTGGCTTATATTTTCTTTCTTCTTTGCATGCCTAATAATATTTGACTTTATTCCAGACATTGTGAATTTTATACTTTCGAATGCTGGATATTTTTTGTATTTTTATAAATATCTTGAGCTTTGTTCTAGGATATAGTTAAGCTATTTGAAAACAGTCTGGCCTTTGGGGTCTTGCTTTTAAGATTTTCTAGCAAGGACCAGAGCAACATTTAGTCTTAGGCTAAATGTTGTTCTAAATGTTCTAAATGTTGTTCTCCACTATGGAGGCAGGAATCTTCTGAGTACTCTAGCCCATGTACCATGAATTGTGAATTTTTATCTTGTCTGGCTGGAGGGAACAAGTGCTATTCCTGGCCATATGTCAACATCTCTGAGGGTTCCTCTAACACTTTCAGATGATTCTTTCACCAGCTTTAGGTTACTTTTTCACATGTATGCCCTCTTCAGTGCTCTGTTAAATACTCAACGGGGGATTTTCAGATCTCCAGGGTTCTCTCTATATGCAGCTCTTTCCTCTCCAGTAATCAATCCTGTGAACTGTAGCCTGTTTGATCTCCCCAAAGACTCAGCTCTGTCTCTTCGATTCAGAGAGTCTGCTGGGTTCCACCTCACTTCCTCTGTCCTGCATCTTAGCCTGGAATATTTCTCAAGGGAGTAAGCTGGGGCAATTATAGGGCTCCCTTGTTTGTTTCCTGTCCCTCAGGGATCACTATCTTTCATTGTCTGGTGTCTAGTGTCTTAAAAACCATTGTTTTATATATTTTGTCTTGGTGTTTTTGATTGATTCATGTGGGAAGCTAAATTTGGTTTCTGTTACTTCATCTTGGATGGAAGTGAGAATACAGAAAACTGAAAATAAAAATTATTAACCAATGCATATTTGATCATTTAAGTTATTAACATTTTAAGTTATTTCTAATTTATTTATAGGATATAAGAAAGAAAAAATGAAGGATTAATAGAAAAAGTGGGGTGGGGGTTAGAGAATAAAAATTTACGGAGTGACTATTGTGTGATAAGCTCTTTATTTGTATTGTTTTGTTTAATTCTTAATAATTCTATAAAGTATGGGTGTGTGGTAGAGTGAGATCTGAGACATGGGTCTGACTGGCCCTAAGCTTGTGTTCCTTCCACAGTATTCTTTGCTGGTTTCCAAAATCCAGAATGACATTTATAAATCTATTTTAAAATACTTTTCATTTGATTATAGTATAAGATTTATAGGAATAAAGAGATTCATAAAGTCTTGAGAATTTTAATGTGATGAGGTTGGCTAGGAACTTAGCCAATTTATTTTCTTTTCTCAATTTATCCCTAGTTGTTTGTATTTATACAAGTTTCTTAACTGTGGAAGTCAAGCCTCTCAATCTTAAATTTACAGTCCACTACCATTTGGCTGTGATCAATCATTCAGGCTTTATCGACTTTATTACATCTCGAAGCACTCCAAATGAAATTTGCGTTCCTGAAACTTATTCTTGCTCTCATTTTGGTGCCTTTGTTCATGTTATTCTGTCAATGTATAAGAGAGTGTGCTATGCAATATAATGGTAGACTGTGAATGGCAGAAATTTTCCTTTCTCCATCAGAGATTGCTTGACTCCCTCATCTTTACATGTTGAAATCATCTTTACACATTCCAACGTCCCAGTTCTTTAGGAAGTTTTCTTCAGTGCTTTCAATTAGAATACATCTCTCTCAATTCTTTTTTTCTCACGGATCTTCTGGTATAATATTAATCAAACTTTATTTTTCATTAAAATTGATTAATCCTTTTGACAAATATTTAATTTCTACTATGTGTATAAAACTTTTCTTACTTTCTCCACAAAATTATAGCATATTTAGAATAGGAACTAGGTATTACTAATTTTTTTTTATCTCTTAAGATATATAGCAAAATATCCAACAATTAACATTTAGTAAATACTTGATTTAATGGTGAGCTGGCATTAGCTGACTGTACTTAACTCTTACCAGATTCTGACTGGCTTGTCTTGCATTACTCAGAAGCATTATTAATCAACATTTAAATGAATAAATCTCATTATCTTCTCCCCTAGAAACATACTTCACTGTTTATGTGAAAAGCAGATTAATCACAAATCGATGCCTATATTTTGGAACTTCTGCTCTAGAAACTTTTTATTAATTTTCACATTTGAAATCGCTGTTTGATTACTTTTTGTCACTATGTCTTAATAACTATATTCTGTCTCTCATGATCATCAGTCAAGTTGGCTCCTCGTTACATCCTAATTTCATTGATCTAGACGAGCAATGGGTTCCTTAGGGCCATGCCTCCCACCCCCGACAAATTTGCACAGTTTGTAGTTTAGGTTGTTATTACTTGCATACCATTTTTACTTGAGGGGTAACCAACAAACAGACAGATTTGACTTTTAATATTAATTAGCTGTGATACAACAAAGACGCACCACATTCTACCCAAGGAGGAACTTTATAATCTAACACAAAAGCTTCAGGGGCTAAGCCAGGGAACATTTAATATCACTGCTCACTGATTTGATTCCTTAGGGCATTTCACAATGAATCATTGAAAAGTTTCTCATGCATTGAGGTTTTATGACATTTAGGAGAGAACTGGAAATAAGCTCATGATTTTCCTACTTAAGAGTTCCCCTCTAATTTTATAAGTTATGAGTTCCCTTATAAATTTTGTAAGGAAATCCAGAGTAGGGCCAGTTGAGAAGATAATACTTGGAAAGAAGATACTTTGAAAATAATGTTAATGTTTTGGGGAGCTAGGCTGAGGAAATAGCTACAACATGACCTCGAAAGGAAACTTTAGCACTTCATAAATAATTACATAATTTGTATTGAAAGATATTTCTAACAAAGAAAAATTATTGTTGATAGTCAAAGAGTTCAAATTTGAGTGAATCACAAACAAGACTCACACAAAGAAATAAAGAGCACTGGAAATGGTTTTCTAATTATTTATATCCCTTAAAAGACAGCCATCTGCTTAAATATATAATCAATGTATTATGATATTTATAATAGATGTAGAATCAAAATGTGTGACAACAAAAGTACAGAAGTCAGGAAACAAGAAATGAAAGATTACTATTATAAGGTTCTTATGTAACATGAGAAGTGGTATAAAATTTCAAGGTAGATTGCAATAAGTTAAAAATTTATACTATAAATCCTAGAGCAACCATTAAAAGAACATAACAAAGAATGTAGCTAGTAATTTAAAAAAAAGAGGTAAAATGAAATCATAAGAAACCCTCAATCCTAACTAAAGAAGGCAAAAAATAGGACAAATTAAACCTTATCAATAATCACATTAAATATAAATGGCTAAAAATTTCAACTAAAAGGTAATAATTTGACAGACTGGATAGAAAGGTCCAATTATATACAGCCTATAAGAAACCTACCTTAAATATAATGACCCAGGTAGATTAAAAGTAAAAAAATGGGGAAAGATTTACTTGCTAACACCAATCAAAAGAAAGCTGGAGTGGCTATATTATTGTCAGACAAAGTGGATTTCATAGCACACAAATAATACCAGTGATAAGATGATCATTTCATAATGATAAAGGGAGTAGATACTTTAGGAGGACATAATAATTTTAAACATTTATGCACTTAATAATAGAGCTTAAAAATACACAAAACCGAAACTGATAGTACAGAAAAGAGAAAGAGGTAAATCCACAATTTTACTTAGGAATTCAACTCTCCTCTCTTAATAATTCACAGGGATAAAGAGATCAAAAAAATCTATAAAAATATTGAAGTCTTAATTACACAATCAGGTTGACCTTACCTGACCTTTAGAGAACACTGCATCCAAAGATATCAAAATACACATTCTTTTCAATGTGTATTTTGTGTGTATTTAGTGTGTATTGTGCACTAAATATTTTATCAAGATAGACCATATTCTGAGTCATAAATCAAGATTCAATAGATTGAAAAGGATTTAAGTCCTACAAAGTATGTTGTCAGACCACAAATAGAAATCGTTAATAGAAAAATATCTAAGAAAAATTCTCAAATATTTGGAAGATATAAACACATTTATAAATAAACTGCAAGTCAAAAAAGGAAATTAGAAAGTATGATGAACTGAATGAAAATGAAAATACAACATACCAAATTTTGTGGGATACAGTCAAAACAATACTGAGTGGGAAATTTATGGCACAAACTACCTGTATTGGAAAAGAAGAAAGGTTTCAAATCAATCATCTCAGCTTTCATCTTAAAAAAATAGGAATAAAAAACAAAATCCAAAGTATGTATTTTATAAAACATAAATAATAAAAACTAGAACAGAAATTAATGAATCAAAAACCAGAAAAATAATGGAGAAAATTGATGAAAATAAAAGCTGATTTTTTGAGACCAATAAAATTAATGAACATTTAGCTAGCTTTATGAGGAAAATAAGAGAGATGATGCAAATTATCAGTATCAGGAATGAGAGATGACATCCCTACAGAGCTTATAGATATTAAAAGGATAATAAAGTAATATCATTTAAAAAAGTATGTTAATATATTTGACTACTTGTAGGAAAAGAACAAATACCTTGAAGGATAAAAATTAATAAAGTTTACTCAAGAAGAAATAGACTACCTGAATATCCCATATTTAGTAAAATAACTGAATTGTAGTTAAAATCTTTTTCACATGGAAAACTTTGGAGTCAGATAGCTTTCCTGGGGAATGCTGTCAAACACTTAAATAAGAAATAAAACAATATGCAAACTCTTCCAGAAAATTAAAAAAGAGGAAAGGCTGCTCAACAAATTCTGTAATGCCAGCATTACTCTAACATTAAAACCAGACAAAAATGTTACAAGAAAAAAATTGCATAGCAATATTCCTCATGAATATGATGTAAACATTTCTAACAAAATTTTAATCAAACAATAATATATAACAATGATAATACATCAAGGCCTTGTATGTTTTATCTCAAGAATGCAAAGTTGCTTTTACATTTAAAAATCAATCAATCTAATTCACCAACTTATCAGACTAAAAAAGAAAGAATATGATCATCTCATTTGATGTAATAAAGGCATTTGGGAAAACCAATATCAATTCCTGATTTAAAACTCTTAGCAAACTAGGGCTAGAAAGGAACATCTTCCACTTACTATGGACCTCTATGAAAAACATACATGTAACATAATACTTAATGACGAAAGACTGAATTCTTTCCCCATAAGATCAGGAAAAACGTAAGGATATTCACTCTGACCATTTGTATTCAACACGACACTGGGAATTCTAGCTAGTGCACTAAAACAAGGAAAACATAAAGAGATTGGAAAGGAAGTAGTAGACCTGTGTTTATTTACAGAAAACATAATAATCTACAAAGAAAATTTCTCTGGAATCTGCAAAAGACATTAGAATAATAAGTGAGTTTAACAAGGTTGCAGGATGCAAGATTAATACACAAAATTTAATTGCATTTCTTTATGCTTGCAACCAACAATTGTAAATTGAGGTTGAAATTCAATACCATCCAAAATAATATCCTTACATATAAAATAGAGTAATCTTCAAAATACATGCAATACCTGTAAAATAAAAACTATAAAACATTGCTGCAAGAAAAGAAAGGAGAGATATGTTCATAGTTTGGAAGACTCAATATTGTCAAGATGTCAAGTCTCTCTAAATTGATCTATAAATTCCTTAGCAGTCCTTTTCTTTTTAACATTATATAAATTGACATATTCGTTCTAAAATTCATACAGAAAGGTAAATCACCTAGAATAGCCAAAACAACTTTCAGAATGAGGAGCAAATTTGGAAGACTTACACTACCTGATTTCAAGAGTATTTCTAAAGTTACAATAATCAAAGCAGTGTGATATTGGCATAAAGATAAAAAATAGTGAGTCCAGAAATATACTCACACATGTATAGTTAATTGATTTTTGACAGGGAACCAAAGACAATTCAGCAGAGAACAGACAATTTTTTCAATAAAATTTGTTGAGACAATTAAATGTCCTTATGCATAAAAGCAACCACCTACCTCAATGCCTACCTTACATCATGCACAAAAATTAACTCAAAATGGATCACAGGCTGAAGGATGAAGCCTAAAATTATAGAAATTCTAAAAGAAAACATAGGAGAAATACTGGGTTAGGTGAAGACTTAGATATACCAAAAGCATAATTTATTAAAGAAAACATTGATAAATTGAACTTCATCAAAATGAAGAATGACAGCTCTTAGAAAGACACTATTATGAGAATGAAAGACAAGTTACATACTAGGAGGAAGTATTTGGTAATCCTATATCTGATAACGGATTTGTATCTAGAATACAATAAGAACTTTCAAAACTCAATAATAAAAGTAATTAGCATGAGCAAAATATTTGAACAAATACTACATCAGAAAAGATATAGTAATGGCAAATAAGCATATTAAAATACTAAGCATCATTTATTCATTAGGGGAACACAATATGAAAACACTTTGAAATACCACTACACACCTATTACAAATGTCTAATATTAAAAAGCATTGGCCATGAGAAATGTTGGGGAGGACGTGGAGCAACTGGAGCTCTCATATACTGCTGGTGGGAATATAAAATAGTATAACTATTCCAAAAAGAATTTGGAAGTTTCTTAAAAAGTTACATCAATTACATGCCATTTAATTTGTTTAATAGTTGATTTAAAAATGACCTTCCCCAAATGGCCACATGAACAGTATTTGTGCACCTTTTGTAAGACCTCTGTTGAAATCCATTGCTGTGATGTGAAAATCCCTTGTATAAACCTCATACTATGTATTTCTTTAATAATATTATACCAGAAAGTCTATCCTAAAGAGCACATTTTATTCCTTTAGACAATGATAATTATATAGTAATTATATAATGATAATTATAATTAAATATTATACATAATATTTTTTTTTAACTTTGTTTGTAAGGATTTTTGGAACAAAAGGTAATGCTTCATGACTGTAAATTGCTTAGGCTGCAGTTTTCATTTATTTACCTGATCTCTCAGCTTTGTGGCTCCTTATTAAATTTTCAGAAATCCACCCATTCATCCATCCATACACCACTCACTTATTAAGCAGTTTGTTAGGTGCTGACATGAAAAATATCCTCATATTATGTCCTTGTTTGTAGATGAGAAAATCCTTTTGGGATGGAATTTTTAATCATGGGCTAAGGATTAATATATATATATATATACACTCAGCTATCTCAGTGGGTCTCACTTTGCTGGTTTATCTCCATTGTATTGGAAGTGGTCTATTTTGATAGGTAGAATAATTTGCTTTTTTTTAAAGAAATGTATTAAAAATTATGATACACACAAACTTTATATTAAATATGTATAAACAATGTTATATACATCAAAAAATGATACATACTAACACCTCCAACTGCCTTACCATGCATAAAATTATATGGCTATCAGGGGATTGAGAGCGCTTCCTAGAATTGACAGGCTTGTGTGAATGTAATATTAAATAAAAATCTTTTCATTATTATAAAAAATTAAGCATACACCTACCATAGGATGTAGCCACTCCAATCCTTGTTATTTAATCATGAGAAATAAAAGCTTATGTCCATGCAAAGAATTGTCCATGAATTCTCATAGCAGCCTTACCTGCAAGAGTCAAAAGCTATAAATAAACAATGTCTATCAAGTGGTGAATTGCAGGAAGCCTTCTAGGTAAATCTGTTGCTTGCTAAAATTTGAGTCAAATTCTAGTTCACCAGTCTTGGGTTTCTCAAATCAGTAAAACTCAAAATTACATATCCATATTCTCATATATGGTGTTTTGATCCAGTGACTAAAAATTAGGACTAAAATCTAGGAAGTGATCAAGGGGACGTTCAACTATTTCGGAAAGCCAGTAGGGAAACTGTGAAGAAGGTACCCTGAACACTGATTACTTGCGTGAGTTGGGTGAGAGAGAACACTCACACAGATAAATTATATGAAGTGAAGTTGTTACTTATAGATAGGCAGCAAGGAACAGCAGAAGCCTAGGATTCAGGGTAGGTCCCCCAAAGCTCAGGAAAGCTGCCCAGGGTGGATGGAGTCTTGTCTTTGAGTATTCCACTGGCACTACAGCTGAAGGACCCTGGAAAACAGCCTGCCCTGGTTTTTATACCCTGGTTGCCATATGACACATTGGGAAAAGGTATTGAAGGGCATTCTGTTTCTAGGGTGGACTGGAACAGAGCCTGGACTGTTCCAGCTACCTCCTCCTTATCTCAGGATGTTCCATTCCCAGCACATTCTACAGTTATTCTTCGAAACTGCATGTGAAGAAAGTGGGGAGAATTGGGTCATTCCAGGGCCATCTGGAGAACAGTCCTGCAGAAATATTTTGAGGTGTCTATTTCAGCACTTCTCATATCATCACATTTTAGTGCCTGGAGCTCCACCATTTCTACCTAAGCTCACCCTGAGATAGGAGAGCCGGGATTTTAATGGAGAAGGTGATGTGTCTTAGCTCAGATTGAGAGAATAACTGCAGTCGGGCAGCGAACACTCTCCCCTGGTTACCTTCTGCTCGGACACAGGCTGTTCTCACTGCTAGGTAATTTGTATGTATCATCTGGAAAAACCAAGACACAGGTGAAGCATCAGTTATGCTCTGAGTAGCCATAGAAGAAAAGAGGAGTATTCTTCTAATCATCTTGTATTTTAGAAAGTTTGGAAAATGGACCATTTATCCAAATGACCTAACTACTAGTTCTACTTAAGTCTTAAAAGCTATAATATGGTGTTAAAATACATCTCTTTGAATGTATTTTACTTATTTTTTTCTCATGTGAGTGGAGCAAAAGAAGCAGGAAAATAAGCTAAGATGTATCTATTAAAAACAAAAAATGTTCCTCTGCAGTTCCTGTGAGATCTCAGGGTCCAGAGATACAAGTGGGAACTTTGGAGCCAGTAGAGGGACAAGAGAAGGATCCATAACAGGGGCAGAAGGTTGGAAAGATCTTGGAGTGCAGCTGCTCTGTGTGGGAAGGCAGGACTCACAAGGGACAAACAGCTGTTTAAATCAAGCAGTGAAACCTGGCAAAAGGCAGCAGACAAGGGGAGATCACTGTTGGTAAAAGAGGTCACAGCTACAGCTTTGTGGGTAGAGGGACAGTCCAGAGGGCTGAAACCCTTAGAAATCTCTGGGTTGAGGTTGGAAGGATTGGAGACTGGCAGCTACACACATATATATAGCAACTGTGTTTCTTCTGGTTCTCAAAATACACTTTGGCACCTTTAAAATGACTGGTACTATGTGACTACCACACAGTATTGCAGAGAGCTTCTCTCAGTTTAGTATTCCAGAGTGACGCAGCATACAATCACGGTCAATTACCATATTTTTGATATTCATGATTTTGAGATCAAAATACCATTCGTGAAGAGCAGGTACATGTGTTTTAGGCCAGTGACAATCACTATGTTTCTCTCATTTGCATGAGACACTAAACTGAGTGGGAAGGAGATAAAAAATTGCCTAGGAGGCTTGATGGCAGGGATTTGATTTTTAAACCTTTACCGGGTTTTATTGATCTGAGGTTGAAGTTTTTCTATGTGATAGTTAGATCTAGTCAGAAGTCACTGGCTGTGAATTAAGTGTATACTGATTGTGCACTGAATTTTAGATGTTTCTGTGAATTTAATTGATGAAGACAGTTTTAGATGCCTAATTAGTTCTCTGAATCTTTATTAGGGACATTTTCCCTACAACTTGAGAAATTCTGATAAATTATTTTATATATTCCTCAAAGTAATGCGTAAGATTGAAATAGTTGTTGAGATGATTTAAATGTTGAGTGTTTACTGAATTACCTAACATTTTAAATTATTTGCATTATTTCTTTTCCATTGGCTTTGAAACAGTGGCACACAGTAACTTCTAGAAGAACTATATTGTTGAATCTTTGATCTTTTTTTGATCCAGCTATTGGGCCCTGTATTTTAAAAACGCCAATTATATTGTCAGATAATCTTTATTTGCCTTTATATTTATATTTCCTTTCTTTATTCTTTCTCTGATTTCTAATTCTTTTCTTCTTTTTCCTTTCCTCTTTTCTTCTCTGCTCAAAAAAGTATGTCACTTCTTTCAAACTAGCATACTTTAACAATAAGAATTCTCCAGACCAACTGTTTGCTCTCCTATGGTGTTGGTGTGAATACATTTTTGACAGTTATCACTAAGGATGATACAGAAAAGATATTTTCATCTTTTTTTGGGGGGAACAGATTGAATATGATTTTTGCCATTAGTCAAAATCGTCTTAAATTTTTTTACGTTCCTCTTTAAAAAGTTTAAAAATTCTTCTCTAACTCAAAGCATCGAAGGGACAACCAATTTTAATTTGACTTTGCTTTAGGTGTATTGTCCACTTTCCTAGTCTCCTGTTTTCTTTAGCCAGTTGATGTTGTCTCCCCCACACCTCTTCCTGAGAACAGCTGCTCTCTAACTGTGGCTGCTTCGTTGCTGGCACTGGCCGCGTGAACGGAACTCAGGGAAGAGAGGTAAGGAAGCCAAGGGTGTGGGTGGTATCTCCCTGTGGAGCCAGTTAATGACATACAGAACTCAATCCACCATCTTCTGCTTTTCTCTCTGAGCTTTGCTATTACCATTCTGCTAATTACACCTACTTTTACAACTGGAGCACCACCTTTGCCCTGAGAGTATGTTATCTTCTCATGCAAGCTCCTGTCATAGAATCAAAAATTATTGCAACCAGAAGAAGCTGAATCCACTGTGCCTCACCCCATCTTGCAGATGAGGAAAACTGAGGTCTGGCAGAATGTTTGTTTCAAAGTCACACAGCTAGTTAATGGAGGAGCTGGGCATACATCCAGGCCTCGTTCTTCCTAGTCCAGTGCTCTTTATAGCTCATCATACAGCATTCACTCTTCAAACTCGACACTTCAAAATGTAATTCATATTCTCCTTGACAAGTAGCTCCTCATTTCAGCTTCTCAGTTTTATTGACATCTTCATTTTCTTGTGTTCTCTAGTATTTTGATTAGTCTATATTTCATATATATATAATTATCAAGTCTGTAGAATTCTATACTTCATACCATATCTCATCTTCCTCTCTTTTTAAGTGTTACTGCCCCTACATTCTGAGCACTTTAAGTCTATATAGTTGCAGTATTCTATTTTCTGTCTTTATTTTATTATTTTTGTATTTCATTTACATAAATATATAATCTGACATTTGTTATGTGCTGGGCACATGGATATATGGTAAGCCTTCATGTGGAAGGAAAGAGACATGCATTAAGGAACAGTGATAAAGACGTGTTTTCTCTGCCTCCTTCCCTCCTGCTCTCCCTTCAACCCACTCCTCAGGCTTTTGACCCCACCGTACCACCAAAACTGCTCTTGCTCTGGTCTCTAGGGACCTTACCTCGTGGTGCTAAATCTAATAGCTAAGTCTGGGTCCTCTGCCTATTGAGTACGTATCATTTAACAAACGTTTCTAAGCATATGCCACATGCCAGCTCTGTTTCAGGTACTGGGGCTACGAAAATAAACAAAAGTGAAAAAAAAATCCCTTTCCTTAGAAAGTTTACATTCATAAGCATCATTTGAAAAAGTTGATCATCTCTGTTCTCTTATTAAATACTTCCTTTCTTCATTAGCCCCTGGGGTATAACTCATTGATTCCCCTACCTTTCTGGCTGCTGCTTCTCAGTCTTTTTGGCCGCTTAAGACTCATCTCCTCAACCTCTAAACAGTGAAATGACAAACTATTCAATCCGTGGACTTTTCTCTGTTTCTCCATCTGCATCCATTTCCCAGGTGATGTCCCCTAATCTCATAGCTTTAAGTACTCTCTAGAACTTTCCTTCAGGGCTCTCTTCTCTCAAATGTTTCTTTTGATGAGCAGGAACTCTTTGACCATCCATCCAAGATTGACCTTGTCCACCATTTTCTGCACTCTCATCCTATTTAATTTTTTTAATAGAATTTATCACTATCGGTTCTTACATATTGATTTGGCTTTTTATCATTTTCCTCCTATCAGAATAAAAGCTCTGTGAGGTCAGGGACTTTGTTTTGTTCACTGTTATATCCCAAATGCCCAGAATTATATCTGGCACATAGTAGGCACTCTGTAAATATTTGTTAAATGTGCAAATAATAAAAGTGAGGGTCAGAATGGAGGCAGCTTATGGTACAGTAATAGTATGTTTGATGTGATGTACCTCATAACAGAATGAGGACAAAAACCACATGATAATCTCAGTAGCCACGGAAAAAACATTTGATAAAATTTATCATTCTTTCATGATAATAACTCAAAAATTCAGTTTAGAGGGGTATGTATCTCAGTGCAATAAAGGCTGTATGTAAGAAGCCCACAACTAACTTTATATCCAATGGTGAGAAATTGAAAGCTTTTCCTCTGAGATCAGGAATAAGACAAGGATGGCTACTCTCACCATTTCTTTTCAACATAGTATTGGAAGTCTTGGCCAGAGCAATTAGACAAGAGAAAGAAATAAAAGGTACCCAAACTGGAAAGGAAGAAGTTAAATTGTTCCTGTTTGCACATGACATGGTCTTATATATAGAAAACCCTAAATACTCCATCAAAAAAACTGTCAGAGCTAATAAGCAAATTCAGTTAAGTTTCAGAATACAAAATCAGCATGCAAAAATCAATAGCATTTCTGTACACTAACAGTAAACTATACAAAAATTAGGAAAACAATCTCATTTACAATAGCTACAAAAAATACTTAGGAATAAATTTAACAAAAGAAGTGAAAGATCTGTACACTGAAAACCATAAAACATTGATGAAAGAAATTAATCTATGTCATAAAAAATTAGACATGAATAAATGAAAAGATATCCTGTGTGCATGGATTAGGAGAATTAATATTGTATGTGTACAATTAGTGTATGTAAATTAAAAACTTGTGAAGTCCATACTGTCTGAAGCAATCCACATATTCAGTGCAATCCCTATCAAAATTACAATAATATTTTTCATAGAAAAAAAATCCGAAAATTTGTATGGAACCACAAAATACCTCTAATAGTCAAAGCAATCTTGATGAAAAAGAATAGATATGTAGGCATCATACTACTAGATTTTAAAATTTACTACAAAGCTATAGTAATCAAAATAATGTGGCATTGGCATAAAAACAGACACATAGACCAATGGAACGAATGAAGAGCTCATAAATAAATCCACATATTTATGGTTAATTGATTTTCATCAAGGCTGCCAAGAACACATAATGGGGAAAGGACAATGTCTTCAATAAATGGTGTTGGGAAAACTGTATATCCACATGTATAAAAATGAAATTAGACCCTTATCTCACAATATATTAAAAAATACTCAAAATGGATTACAGACTTACATGTAAGACTTGAAACTATACAATTATTAGAAGAAAATATAGGTTAAAACTCCATGATATTGGTCTGGGCAATGATTTTTTTGGATATAATCCCAAGAGCACAGACAGCAAAAGCAAAAACAGACAAATGGGATTATATCAAACCCAAAAGCTTCTGCACAGCAAAGCAAACCATCAACAAAATGAAAAGACAACCTATGGAATGAGAGGAAATATTTTCAAACTATACTTACGATTTTAATATCTGAAATATATAAGGAACTCAAACAACTCAAAAGCAAGAAAACAAATAACCTAATTAAAAATGAACAAAAGTCCTGAACAGATCTTTTTCAAGACATAAAAATTGTCAACAGGTATATGAAAAAAATCCTAAATGGTACTAATTATCAGGGAAATGCAAATTAAAACCACAATAAGATATCACCTTACACCTGTCAGAATGGTTACTATCAAAAAGACAAATGATAACCAGCATTGACAGGGATGTGGAGAAAAGGGAAACTTGCCACACTGTTGGTGGGAATGTAAATTAGTAAGTACAGATATCATGGGAAACAGCATGGAAGATCCTCAAAAAATTAAAAACAGAATTCTGTCATTTGTGACAACATGGATGAACCTGGAGGACATTGTGCCAAGTGAAATAAGCTAGGCACAGACAACAAATACCACATGATCTCACCTTATAAGGGGAATCTAAACGGTCGAACTCAGAGCATAAGAGAGTAGAATGGTAGTTACCAAGGGCTAGGGCGGGGGATTGGGAGCATGTTAGTCAAAGGGTGCCAAATTTCAGTTAGAAAGGAAGAATAAGTTTAAGAGATCTATTGTATAGCATGGTGGATATATTAAATAACAATGTACTGTGTACTTGAAAATTGCTAAAAGAATAGATTTTAAGTGTTCTCACCACAAGAAAAAAGATAAGTATGTGAGTTAATTTGTATGTTAATTAGCTTTATTTAGCCATTTCAGAATGTATACATATATTAAAACATCATGTTGTATATCATAAATATATATAATTTTTATTTCTCAATTTAAAAACATTGAAAGGTCAGAGAAATTTTCTTGAGGGAGTGAAAATTGGAGACATTTTACACAGAAGGAACATGTGCCAAGGCCCTGTGGCAGGAAGAATGCACAATCTGTGTAACAGAAGACAGGCTCATGTAGCTGGAGCATTCACAATGTGGGAGAGAGAAGTACAAAATAAGACTGCAGAGATGGCAGGAACATAAACTATACAGGACTTGCAAATCACATTAAAATTTGTTTTTTAATTTTAAAATTTATTCCAGAAGAAATGCGAAGTCATTTAATATCTTTTAGGACCTTTTAAATGCCACAGCTTTCATGAAGTTGGGTACCAACATAAGGTTTGTCATATCTTTCTGGGACTGTGATCAACATACTCTAAACACATCAAGTAACCAAAGACTTGGGAAGGTTAGAGATTTATTCAGTATCACAAAGATGTTAACAGAAATGAACTGACTGCATCTGTGACTCACTTCTTCTGGGTCTCAGAATAGAGTCCTTCGTATTAGGTCTTTATCTCAGTTGCTAAACTGCTTGGTGATCTGTATCTAAATAATATTGAACATTGATTAGGCCAGTAAAAGAGAAATCTTGTGAAAGGTTGCTAAGGTTAACAAAATTAGAAAGGCAAAATTTCTAATCATGAAATAAGAAAGGCACTTCCTTTTACCCATCTCAGAAGCAGCAGAGTCAAGCACTGCCTACTCTCGTTATATTCCCCACTACGTTTGGCATCCTGGATGTAGTACCTTTCCAAAAACTATTTACAGCACTACCAAAAACAGCCAGTTTGTGACTAATTGGTAATGTTTTGAACAGAACTAATATATATTTTAGCTTTGGAAAAGATGGAAATCATGAACATTTTGATCCAACTGATTTTCCATTTTGTTCCTGGAACAATTATCCACAAACTGTTGTATAGCACCACCCAAGGGCCAAGTGATTCTCTTCAAATTGAAAGCATATCATTCTTTTCAACATCATTGGTATCAAAGCCAAGTTTCTGGGCTTATGTCACTTTGCCCAAAGTTCCAAGAGGGGTTGATTTCATTTCAAGTTCTTGATCTTTCTTCTGGGCAATCAGTGCATGTGATTAGATTGGCTTTCTGTGAATACACTGGAGAAATTTTGTGAAACCTAGGTCTGTTATTGAAATGAAGGATTTGCTACTAATCGGATTCTCATGCCGTTAAGTACATAGCTGGCTCTTACCTTCATTTTTGTTGTTATTGTTGTTTTTCAATCCAGATTCCCAATCTTTTCTACCTGACATTCTGCGAGAGTAATTTTCTGGAGTTTGTCTACTTGCCATGTATTGAAAAGCACTATTTACCCATTCACAAAAATGCTTGTAAATGCATCTGATTGACCCTTTGAAATTCCTATTTTTAGATTCATTTTAATATGGCACTTTCCCTTAAAATTTCTATTGCAGACATCATGGTACTTATGCATTTATTTGTATTTGTGTTAAATATTCTCGACACAAATGCTCTGAGCCTTGTTCTTTCTGATCACACCTGTTCGTGGGATGGCCTCTGTCAGGGCCTTGAACACATGGCCTGCTCTCTTCTTGCCTCTCACCTGGCCCACAGTTGCCAGTGCACTCTCACCAGCTCAGAACAAATGCTATCATAAAAAATCCCCAGTCTAGTCAGTTTTGTTTATATTTTTAAGACATCATATGTTTTTCCTTCAGGAAGCATCATAATTTATAATTATACATTCATTAGTGCAATCATTTGTTTAATACCTGTGTCCCACTCCCTATTGTAAGCTACAAGAGAGCAAGGAATTTGCTTCTTTTTGCTCACAATTTTATATCTAGAACTGAAATTAGTAAGTACCTGCCCCATGGCTGATGATTGTTGGCTGAATATCTGAAAATATGCATTCATAAAAATTCAACCAAACTTGCATAATCTGGATATTATAGAAGCATCCTGAAAAAAAATAATGCCAGTGGAATGAAGTACTCTTAATACCTATTTGAAAAACTTCAGGGAACACCTTCCTATTTTTGATCTAGATTTTTTTTAAAGGGAAAATTAAAGCTATTACTTTAGTAATTGAGATTACAGATTTTTAAAAAATGTGCCAAATTCCACTTTTATATGAGATAGGTAATGAAAGATAGGAATAAGGTGAATTTGTTCTGTAGACCTGAATAATCGTGTTAGTTATCCCTTTAACATTGTGAGTATTTATGTGACTATATTTGTGTGTTTGTTGTTTTGCACATGCCTGAATACATTGGAAATCCACCATGGTGACTGAATGTAATTAAAGTATGGAATAAGCATTTTAAAAATTAAAATATTTAATGAAATTACTACATCTCAACTTTTTAATGATCTATTTTATATTAACATGATTATACTAAGGGATTTGAAGAATCTGAAAAGTCTTTAAGTTTAAATATATCAAGCTTAATAGCCATGTAGCTGGGCCAAAAGGTTAAGATGATTGCCGGCTTAAGTTGGATGTTGTAATAAGGATTATGCTCTCCTTTTCCATTAGTGCTGAGGTTTCTGTGATTCTTGGTAAAGAGAGTGATGACTTCTGATTGCCTTGTTCTGCCTATTGTCATTGTTGAAATAGTCAAGAGGAAGAGAGAGTAACTAGTGTTTGAATTAAAGACCAGTTAAAATTAGAACAGATATCTATTACAAAAGATCCGGCCTTGGGGCATTGGAGAGAGATGAAGAGATGAGGAAAGCAGAAAACCAAAGGAAAAAAGGCGTCCAGAGAACCCAGGAATTCGTTGGGCAAAGGAACTCTTTGTATGAAAGTGAAAACTAAACAATTGTTTAAGGGCTTGCATGGTCCAAAGCAATAAAATATTAATCACCCTGAGAAATGAGAGGAGGAAAAAAATATGATAATTTCCGAGTCAAGTTTAAAATATCAAAGTATGCTCACATGGCTCGGATCAAAGTTGGAGGTGAAAAATATTTCATCAGAAGCTTGCAGATGGGGCAGGTTGACATGATGGTAGGAGTCCTCTTATCAGCTGAGCTCTGTGTTCAGCTGATTCAGCACAAGCAAGGCTTGAGGCAACACTTGTGTTTCTGTTTTTTTGTGGATATCTTACTATGAAAGGTGTTGGAACCGGCAAACCAGAAAATGGGGCATTTTGAGGGAGACAGCTGGTTGGTCTGGATGTCCATAATTCACGCTCCAAACTGCTGAGCAGGCCTTTTTAGGTCTTGAGTGATGATTAAAGGTTATCAACTATAAAGGAATTGAAGTTTACTTTCTAGGAGTTCAGAGTTCTAACAGAGTTGTAGTTAGAGAAATATTAGAAGGCGTAATTCAAGGGAAGTTGATAAGGTATAAATCTGATCATTAGTGATGAAGATTCTCTGAAAATTATCTCAATCAATTACAGGATAGACTATAGTGGTCCACAAAGCTGAGAATTGGTGGGAAAGAAAAACAGTGGTAGATTGCTCGATGATATAGGAAGGAGCTCCATGATTTCCTGATAGGCTGATGGGGGGTATTTTGTTTGAGAAAAACCTGTGAAGACTTTTTAAGGAGAACCTCCCCTAGTTCACTGATTCGTTGAACAAAGACTTTCTGCGTTCTCTTATGCCAGCCAGTGCGTTGGTCCCTTTCGTGTGCACTTTCTCATGGCACCAACTTACTGCTCAGCGTGCTCTTTTGTTTAACACCACACAAACATTTGTAACAAATTGAAGTTGCTGGCAAGCAACTTATTTGATGACAGAGATTCTGTGCTGGTACGCCAAGTTAGACTGTTAAATATACATGCAATATTTTAATAGCAGTTTACTCATTTCTTCATTCCTTGACTCAGCAAATATTTATTGAACAAATGTTAGAAGCTAGGAACTATTTTTGATATTAGAAATTCCAAAGTGGTAGATGCAAGCAGAGGGGTGTACTCAGCCTGGCTGGAGATAATTATTTTCAGAATGGTTTTCAATAGTAGGTGATACCTGGGCCAGGGAAGTGTTGAAGATGGTCTAGCAGGATGGGAGAATAGATAGAATATACGGAAATAGGAAACAGTGAGGGAGCTAGCCTTTTGCATTCTGGAATTGTGTGTGTCAGTCACAGGCTGTGGACCTCTGCTGAGGCCATAGACGATTGACCTCCAGAGAGCAAGGTGACTCCTGTCAGCCAAGAGCAATTCTTTAGAGAAGGGGAAGGAGCAGCTGGGAGTCTTTTGCAGCCAACACACACAGGAGCTGGGGTCGTGCACCGGTCCAGTGGAGAGGATCTGGGTGGTGCACCATAACAGTCGTTTTGTCTAAATTTTGTCTAAATCAGTGAACCACAGAGCGATTGGGAGATGAGTAATAGAGACATCAAGTGTTGATCCCTCTTTCACCAAGCTTGAGCGTGGATGTTTCCCAGGCACATCCTTGGCTTTGTTCTCACAGTTATTTCTCTCTAGGCAGTGCCGGCTACTCCCCTGCTGTAGCTCATTTCCACCTTCTCATGCCCTCAGGACTTCCACACCCATTCATCCAGCCAGGCATTTCTCCAAATCAATGTTTGTTGAATGAATAAATGTCACTATGGGTTCTCTGCCTGAAACAGGAGGAAAAGTACATTATAGGCAGAGAAAATAGTTGTTCAAAGTTATGTTTAAAAACTAGAGCAATGCATTTCTGTCATTGTGGAAGTTCAGATCTGCTCAGAATGACAAACAGGTGAACATGTGCATACATACATACATACATTGTTATATATCTGATAACAATGCTAAATATATTAATTTTTTTGTCTAAATCAAAACAATTATTTTTGTTCAGCTCAAAGTAGACTCCCAAGAACTGTCTTCCACCCATTTTGTTTCCAAGAGAGAAAATCTGACACATTTAATCAATTGACTGAAAATGAAATTTGTCTTTTCTGCCTCAGGCAGTAGGCGGCTGCTCTCTCTGGATGTGGAGCAGGAGACGAGTCAGGCTATGGAAGGATGTCCTGACGTCTGCAAATGTCCACTTTCTGTTCAAGCACAGCGAAGGGGAAGAGCCAAGAGGAACTGTTAAGGGGGTGACCTGGGCAAGCCTTTCCCTCAAGAAAGAGGGAAGAATCTTTAGAGAAAGGACAAAAGTGCGAAAAGATTTCTTCAATAAAAGAAAAAAAAAGAAAGAAAAAAGGGAACTCCAGCTTAAAAATCTTTGATGATAAGAAATTCTCTAGGGATAGATAGCTAGAGAAAACATAGGACTTAGCTTTGAGAAACAAGCCCTCTGAAAATTGAAGGAAAAAACATTGGCTGGAAATTCTTGGCAATGAGTTACAGATGGCAGAACATAGCACCTGCATCTTCTTAGCAAGCTGTTCGATTTTGTGAGACATTAACAATTCTCAAATAAGAAGAGTGGACAGTGTTAAGGAATTACCATTTAATGCCTCCTACACCTCAGCTACTGTGCGAGGTATTTCATATACACCACTTCATTTGATCCTCAGATCATCTTGCTATCTTCTTTCTGAAGATGAGGAAGTCAGGGTTCAGAGATTCAGTACTTTGCTCAGGTTTATATACTTATCGAGTGGCATGTTCTTTCATCTATACCTCAATGTAATCAAGTGTACCTAAAGGCAAATATGCTTGTCCATTTTCCCACATATCCAGGATTTTAGGGATGATTGGGTTTCTCTGAGTTGTGATAATTATTGAAGAAGAAACTTTTCATATTAGGGTAAGTTGAAGACAATGCAATGATCAGATCAGGTACATTGTTCGGAGTCTATGCCCACCTCATTCAGGCCACTCTAAAAATAAACATGGGCCTTTGCCGCCTGGTGGGCTAGGTGGTCCCAGTTATAGCCAGCCACCCTATTCAGTCATCTGTTGGGTAGTGGGGAAATCAAATATGCTTCTGCCTCTTGTTTCCCAAAACAAATCCCAGGCAATTATTGCTAGTGATAGCAACACTGATTTCTGGTAGAAGAATAGATGGAAAACAATGTTTGATATATTTGAGTAGTTAGTTCCATTTTTTTCCCCCGAAAGCTTTGAGAGTTAGTAGATTTGGTTTTTATCCTTTTGGACATAAAATAGGAAGACATATGGCTACTTCTTCTTTTGATGTTTAAGCATTTAAAATTCTTTATGTTTTTTCTGACATCGAAGACTTAATATATAAAATCTAATCACCTAATCACATATTTGCCTGTTTAAGGTACTTCAATAGCTGTTGATATAAATGGTACCTGTGAATTTGGGGAAAGAATTTGGACTGGTAGAGATAACTTCTCAAAACCCTTCTGTCTTTGTTTGGGTTGATATAACAAAATGCTTTAGACTGAGTAATTTAGAAACAACAGAAATTTATTTCCTAAACTTCTGAGGGCTGGGAAGTCCAAGATGAAGGCATCAGCAGGTTGCGTGTCTGGTGAGAACTTGCTCTGCTTCAAAGATGGTGCCCTCTCGCTGTGTCCTTACAGGATAGAAGGGTGAATGCCTTGTCTCGACATGGTGAAAGGGGCAAACATGTTCTCTTTACCTTCTTTGATAAGGGAACTAATCCCACACATGAGCACAGAGCCCTTGTGACTTAATCACTTTCCCAAAGGCCCCACCTCTTAATATAATACTATTGCATTGGGGATTAAGTTTCAACCTATAAATTTGGGAGGGATACAAACATTCAGACCACAGCACCCTTCTTTTTCCATTCAGGATTGTATTGAGCATACTTAACAAGAGAAACTTAAGAGGACGATAATCCTATGTCTCAAGTATTACAGCACCTTTGTGAGGCTATTTTCCCACCCGTGGTTCTGCAGCAGTGTGTCCTTATGACCTAGGCACACCTTCCCTGGGGAACACGGTGGCTGATGGAGGGCATGTTGATAGTGGCTTCTTCTGGACCGTGGCTGCACAGGTTTCTCCAAGACTTGCCTGGGAGATCCAGAGGAGCAAGTTTGGTCTCAAGTTGTCACCAGCCGGACAGATGGCAATGGCACCAGAGCCCGTGTTTGTCACAGCAGCTTATTCTCCCACGGTTCCTGTGTTTCAGAGGAGAGCCTCCTCTGCCCAGGTGCCTCTCCCTAAGTGTGTTATAGCAGAAGCAGTGGCTTACCTCTCATTTACTCATTTATTCTCCACATCCTCTCCAAGGATCTGTTATCTTATTTAGGGAGAAGCAAGTTATATTAATTCTGGAAATCAAAGCATTTTAACCTTCAGATCTCAAAATTCTAATTTGCTGCACATTTTAAAGTAAAACATACACCACACCTACATGTAAATATGTTGGTTACAACTGTTGTGTTATCCTTCACCAGTATTCTGTATATAATTCTGAATATCTAGGTTGTCACGTGCTCGCCTCTTCTCATTTCCTGGGGTTGAGACCATTACGATGGGAACTGGAAGAGATCTTCACCTGGCTTTTTCCTCTGAGGTCAAACTTCTTATCTTGGCATAAGACACTTGTTGCTGACATCATGTAGTATTTGACAGCTTATAACCTTTCTTCTTGCTTATATTCCATCAAAAGTAGTGTGAAACTCTTGCAAAATGATTTCTTAATACATTTTCACTTTCAAAAAATTTTACTTGAGTCCTACTATTATTTTCAATAGTGATAGCAATTATTGTAATATTTAATAAGGGTTTAATCTTGGGATAATTCTCACTGGGGACTTTTCTGGCTCAATATGGTCAACCTACATTCCTGTCACCATGAGTGAGTCTAGACAAAATCTTTGAGAAGCAACATCATGTAATCTACATGGCTTTTATCCATTTTATATGACCTCTTACTACCATCAGGAGACATCAGCTGCTTCACAGGTGCTACAACACAGAGATGGCCAATGATGGCTCCATAACTTTATGTTGGTCATACTGGACATTGATGCTTTGGCAGGACAATTGATTGATCAATTGATTCACTTGTTTTTTTGAATATTTATTGAATGCCAACTAAGTTTCAGGTATTGGCATTGTGCCAGGGAGATAGCCCATTTTTATTCAAAAGAAGGAAGTTCTGTCATGTATAAGCCCGTTTTTTATCTAAGAATTCAATGAGGAACCAGACAAGTTACAGTGATGATGAATTATTAGGATTTTAGAGGAATTTTTTTGGAAAAATGGAAATGTGAGAATAAGGAGAACAGCACACCAAAAAGATATTATTGTCTCTTCATTTGACTCAATACTTATAATCATTCCATAATTGTAGAATGATAAAATACTTATGAATACCTACTATGTATAAATCACCACTCTATTAGATACAAAAAAAGCACAAAGATGAATAATTTTCCACTATCAGAAATTTTTCAGTCTAGTAAGTTGCATTCAATATATAGATAAATAAATATAACATAAGATGAAGCTTATAAGATCTCTATGAAATATTTGAAAGAGTGCATTTTCAGTTATTGGGGGGCTTTGGAATTGAAGTGTCATTTGCACTGGCCCTTAATCCTTGGAGAGTTTTGGAATCCATAGATATGGAAACAAAGAGAATTACAAGTGAAAGAAGCTGTAAGTAAAATCTCAAAGACAGTAAAAGAAAGGATGTACATAGAACACAATTTGTTCTACTTGGCTAGAGTGTAGGGGCATGGTAGAAATAAGATTTCAAATTCAGACTGGGGCCATGTTATAAAGAACCTTTAATGCCAGGCTGAGGACTTTGACATTTATTTAATAGGCAATGAAAAGTGTTACCCCTCAATGTCAACACATAATCTGTGGCTAGAATATGCAGCAGGATTTTATCAGTCTATGTCATCATAACCTCTGAAATTAAACATTTAGTCAGGAGCATATATTGATGTCTAAGAACTTTAGGATCAACTTCTCCAGGGAAATTTATAGTAAAGCTTTAGATTTGATTCTTTTGAGAATTCTTCTCTGAAGCAATATAAAAATCTGATGTATTGTGTGTTGACTACAAATTTTAAAATAAATGGTGGAAAGCTTTTGGTTTGCCAACTGCTGAAAAGTAAAATAATGACACATTAAGTAATGGAAATGTGGGAATTAAAACTTTCACAGAGAGAGAAAACAAACTCATCATTTCTTTCCTTATCTCTGTTTCTGTGTCAGGCCCCCTTGTTGGCTCATGTCTTGTCCTCCGAAATGTCCTCAGTTGCCTCTATTTCATTGCTTTTTGATTTCCTTGAGGGTTGAGACACCATTTTGGAATTTAGTAAGACTCTTGGCCTCAGCGACTGAAAATCATTAGAGTAATTTCATTTTGTTTCTTCTAGAGGGGGGAATCTGGAAGTTTCCAAAGTTGACCTCTATTCTTCGCTTACCTTTCTGTAGTCCTTACCTTGTTCCAAGTCTTGCTGGAGTTACAGCTCTTATGTGTTTCTCACTGCATGATGGTTCAGTAATCCACCAGCCCTGCAAATTCTTGTCTGTGAAGTTAGGATGTCTTTATATTTTTCTCTGAAAACAGTTTTATCAGCTAACAGTCTGAGTTAACTAAGTTCCATATATAAATTTATGCAGGAAAGAAGAAGAGGGAGAAGAAAATATGCAGGAATGAATACAAATATTTGAGCACAGTGGGATAGCTCTGATCCAAAATATGTCAAGTTACAGCGATTTTTAAAATGATCTTCAAATTGCAAAATGCTTTATAATATTCTCTGCCAAAAACTCCAGGTATGCATCACTGTCTTTCACCATTTTATGGCTCTTAGTGGTGTTTTGTGGTCCATAAATTTAATACATTGTTCAGGTTACTGATCGTGTATCCTGAGATAAATTCCCAGACGACATTGGTACACTGATAGCAGTGCATTAAATGCCTCTCCCTGATTTTTTTATGCTCCATCCATCTGTCACGCTTGCCTGTACTGAACACCTTTTATGTGTTAACCATACTAGATACTATATAGCAGCACTTTTCAAACTCTTCTGTGATAAAAAGAAACTGGAGTTTATCATGATGCAGATTGCGAGGTCTAGGTTAGGGCTTGAACAGCCACATTTCTAACAAGCTCCTAGATATGCAAGTGGGGACCTCACATTGGGTAGCAAGGCTCTGTGGGACTCTCTTTACTAAAGTAACTTATAATGGGAGCATTACGTACACCAAAAGCAAATATAAGGCAATTTGAATACAGTGATATACATATTTCATTGAGAATAGAGAGGAAGGAGGTATTTGTGGAGAATAGGTAAAATTCAGAAAGGTTTCGTGGAAGAGGAGACTTTTAATTAAAGTGGGTCTAGGAAGATGTGAGGGATTTTAGCAGGCATGGAGGATATTCCAGATGGAAGGAATACATGTCGGAATTTGTGGACTCTATCCATCCATGTAGTTGGGACTTACGGTGCACATTAAAAAGAGTTTGGAGATAAAACTGAGAAAGGAGCCAGCTTAATTCACTTAGATCTTCCAGGACACACTTGCAGATACATGCAGGAATTTTATGGAAGATGGGGGATAAAAATTAGTAATAAACAACATGCACGCACACACACACACACATTCTTGGTCAAAGTTGCCATTTTGTTTGGTCACAAATCAATTTTATCTTCAGAAAATTACAGTCAATTTTAACAATGAATTTTTGTTTTTAAGCCGTGTTTTAACTTTATAACTTGGAGTTTTTAAAGGAACTATAAACAGCACACTTTGAAGAAATTTCTTGAGCAGCAATTTGGAAAACATACGTAAGTTTTAGAAATTCTTCTAGGCAGGCTGCTTCAAATCTGCCCCATTTCTACCATGCCCCTACAATCTGCCTCCTTACAATCTATTTGCTTTGTAAATGGGTCCCCGTGTCTACAGTAGGGTCTACATGTTTTAGTATGGCGTTAACAGCCCTTTATGATTTGGCCCCAACTTATCTTTCTAGCATGTCTCCTACTGTATTCCCCCTCCAGTGCTCTATTTACCATCTGACTAGAATATTTATCCTTTATTCATTGAAAAATAAATGCAGGGACAGCCTAATATGTGCCAGAATATGTGTTTGACTCTGAGTATACAGTTATGAATAAAGCATACCTAGAAGGTACCTTAAAGGAGCTTATAGCATTATGGGGCTGAAAGATGTCTAAGCAAATGTAATAAATTTTGATGAGTATTATAAAAGTACAAAAAAATTACAGGGGTCTTGATTACAGTGGAAATAAGTCTAGACATTCCTGAAGAAGTGATGTTTCAGCTGAGTTCTGAAGAAAATAAAAGGAATTCACCAGAAGGTGTGTGGTGGGAGTCAGGGAGGGATTGAGAGAGAACAGCACATACAAGGTGGAGTAACATAGGCTGGTGAGAAAGTGTACAGACTTCAAATAACTGTAGGAAATTTAATATTACTTGACCTAAAAACATGAGAGGGAGAATGGTGAGAAATGAGAACTACGCAGGGACCAATTGAAGAAGGCTTTGTACACAGTGTTAATGAACATAAACATGCTAATGGCAATGGGTAAACCACTGAAAGGTTTTAAGCAGGGAAATGACAAACAGCTTTACATTTTAACAGTATCATACTGACTGCAGGGTGGAGCACAACTTGAAGGGGGTGAAATGAGAGGTGAGAGGCCAGCTCTTGCAATTGCTCAGGTGAAATACGTTGGTGTTTTGGATGAGCGTGGTGGCAGTAGAAATGAAGAGAAGATAATTTCACATTTGAGGATTTCAGAGGGTAATGCGGATTCAGAAGATTTATCTTGATGATGCCAAGATGATGATGATGCCGCCAAGATTTCGGGTTTGAGCAGATACTATTTATGAAGATGAAGAACACTGAAAAAGAAGCACCATCTTTGCATTTTTGAGGGGGTGAAGATAACTTTACATTTGGACACATGCTTGAGGGGATTCTGTAATATCTTTTTTTAATTTCAAAATATTAATGAGGTACAAATGGTTTTGCTACATGGATACCTTTTATTTGGCTTAAGTCAGAGCTTTCAGTGTGCTCATCACAGAATAGTGTTCACTGTGCCTGATAGGTAAGTTTTCATCCTTCATCCCTTCCCACCTTCCCTTCTTCTTGGTTTCCAATGTCCTTTACAACTCTTTGTGCTCATTGTTTAGCTCCCTATTATTAGTGAATACATGTGGCTGTTTGTTTTTTCATTCCTGAGATAGTTGATTTAGGATAATGGTCTTCGGTTCCACCTAAGTTGCTGCAAAAGACATTATTTCATTTTTTTTATGGCTGAGTAGTTCTCCACGATATGTATGTTTGTGTGTGTGTGTGTATGTGTGTATATATAGACACCACTTTTTCTTTATCCACTCATGAATTGATGGACACGTAAGTGGATTTCACATCTTTGCAATTGTGAATTGTGCTGCAATAAATATTTGGGTACAAGTGTCTTTTTTTATAAAATGACTTCTTTTCCTTTGAGTAGATACCCAGTAGTGGGATGGCTGGATCGAATGTAAGTCTACATTTATTTCCTGTATCTAAGTAGAGTCATAGAATGGGAATGACTCTACTTCTCAATGGGAATGTTTGAAGCTAAGTGGGGAAATTTGGCTTGAAGCTATAATCTGGGAGTCATCAGGATATGCATGAAATTGAAAGCCATGGAAAGGGATGTGACTGCCTTGGGAGAGTATATAGAGTGGGAAGGTTTGAGTCTGAGGGCTGAGTTCTGGAGAACATCAACATTAGGACATGAGCAAAGAAAACCAAAGCCTATAAAGTAGTCTGGGAAGGAACCATCAGGATTAAGAGAAAAGATAGGAGAGAATAATTCCTTAAAAGACAAAGAAAGAGTGTATTTCAAGAAGGAAAAGTATTTTTATGGGTTCATAGATTCAGGTAGCCCTGAGATACACATCTGAAAAGTGTCTGTTATCTTGAGGGCTCTATGTGTAATGAGTGACCTTGGTCAGTGTTAAAACACATTATTTCTCCTGCCTCTCAGCCCATGTTTATATTTATATTCTCTATTCTTCTCCAGAATTCCATTCATTTTTAAAGACTCAGTTACAGTAGAATCTGTTTCATAAAAATCTTTTTGATCCTCCATTTGGAGACACTTTCTCACTTTTATGTAAATCTGTCATTTTATATACCTCATATGGTCTTCATACATGTCCTTTCTATCATTTGGAAATATACCTCCTAATAATCTGAAGAGTTCCTTGAGTACTGAAACTCTGCCTTGAATAGGAAGATATTAGTTCAAATTATCAAGATTGCACGACTGGTCACTTAGAGCTTTTATGGATCTTTGCAGGATTTTAAAACACCCATCCTGATGATGTAGTCTAGGGTTCTGAGAAGGCAGGAATTGTGTTTCATTTCTGTAAATTGCTTATTCCTCAATATTTAGCTCATGATAGGTAAGAAACATCCATTCAAAATGTTGCTGTGTGTTTCCTTTCACATTTTTATTTTTCTCTGTCAAAAAAATGATTTCAATTATGTTCCTGTTGGAAGTTTTAATATTTTTGATAAATTCTACATTGTGTTGTTACATGATTATTCCTTCATCTTTACCACTTTAAATAAGCATACATTTTTCACCAGAATTCTCATTGACAAGTTAAAGAGCTGACCTGGGCACTTACATCTATTGTGCTAGTCTGTGGGAGGGATTGCACTGGAAGTGTTATAGCTGGTATTCCTTCCTTCCAGTAGTACTTCAGATGGGAGCCATTTGAACCATGGTAGTGCTTATGTGGATTTTCCTTGTTGCAGTCCCATTGTGGTTTCAGATGTCACCAGCAGCTCTTTTAATGCTTTTAGCTTATTGGTGTTTGATCTCTTAAGCCCTATCTTACTCTTGCTTCTTTAATTTACATTTTGAAAACCAAGAATGTTTAAATTAATGATTTCTTTTGAACATGGAGCCCCTCTCAATGAGGGGTAGTGGTACACAGCGATGCTTTCCCTGGCCTCGTTTCTGACTTCTGAAAGCCGTCCCAAAAGAGAGAGACAGATTGTCAGCATTCCGGAAGAGGTTAAACTTCACCCCCAACTTGCATTCACTTGCTCTTTATGTTCTTATAAGGACTTAGGCACAAATTAAGGAAAACAAATGCCAGTTGAGGTTTCCTTCCTTTGCACCACATCCAGGGAAAAAGATCTGACAGTATCCCAGGCAAAGCTTTCTATAAACACCCTCCTTTTTAACCCAGCCATAAAGAGTTACATGCAGAAAAATAACCACTTGAAACCCTTTGCCCCCATCTTCAGATTGCTGCCAAAGCTTTTGCCTTAGCTTACTTCAACAAGAATAAACTCTGCAAAAGCTCTGGAGTTCTCAGGCAATGTGACTGCCCGCCCTGCCTGTTTAAGGTCATTAAAATCCCGGCCTTTGCCAAAAAACTTAGAGCAGAGCCATCCTGTTCTTGGAGAGAACTGTAATTTTGCTTAGGTCACAGACTTTTTAGTGGCCAACAGCATTAAAATGGGTCTTTTAATGGTGTCAAGTATAAATGAGATGCAAAGGGTGAGTGTGATAATTATAAAATTGTGTTTATAATAAAGATACTCTGTGTAACAAATTGCTAATACATTTACATTTATGAATTATTGAAAATAAAAACAGCCTTCCTATTATTCTATCAGATGAAAGAACTTTATATTCCAAATGACATTTCCCTAGAGATTTTATTTTCTTTATTGGGTCCTAAAAGTTCTTCACATTTATCCTGGGTGCATTTGTGGCCATGTTCATACAGCCAAAAAGATGTGATGAGTTGCATGTTTATCTGGTGAATTCAAGGCTGTCAGGACAACCTGTTAAGGCAATAAAAGCAAAAACACTTTCAAGTCATTGCTTGATTGATTATTCTGAACTGAAATGTCCAGTAACTCTTCCATTTGCTTTGGTTAAAGACAAAAGAAGTTCATTTTTACATTGTTACATTAATAATTATATGTTATATAATAATATAATACATGTTATATTAATTATATTCTCTCTGGTCAACTACAGACATTACATTCATATTTTTGCTTCTTGCACCCTAAGTGAGAATCATACCATATTTTTGCTTCTTGAATATTACCTGTATTATCACTGATGATTAGAAAGAACAATAGAATAGACAGTTGCTCAATTTTCTTTTTAGTATAACACCTAATTATAGAAGTTGATAAAATATTTCATGTTTTGCTTGGTAAGCAAAAGACAACCTGATGTCATACAACATTTGTTTGTGGATAATTCTGCATCAATATACATAAAACTGTTTGTCTTCGTTCCCTTTCAAACAGATTGTAATAGAAAAATAAGACACTTATAGGTTATATCCGACTATATAAAGTATTTTTTAAATTATTAATAATTTTTAGAGAGTGAAAACATTCAGGCATTTTTTGTGTATGCTCAGTATGGGAAGGTTCCAAGTATTGGAATACTTCAAGAAGATGACATAATGCCAAAGTCTTTTTTAAGTCCTGAAGAACTTTAGGAAGATTATGGGAAGCTCGATTTATTTATATGTGTAATGAACCTATTGGGACATACACTGACTGTTGAGTATTTTATAGAATAAATTATTTATTGAGTGTCAATTAAGTGCTAGTCATTGTTGTAGGTGCTGAAGATAAAACAGTGACCCAAACACTTGCCAGCAACAGTGATGAGAACATTCTCACTGGTCCTGATTTAAGAAGTTCATATATTTGAGATTACTATTAATGATTTTGAAGTTGTAAAGAAATTTAAAAACATATTAGTGATATTTTATATATTTGCTATAGGGAAATTGCAATTAAATACAAACAGCAGAGAATACCACCAAGAAGTAGCTACCTCATCTTTCAAGCTTATCTGTGAATCCATTTCATTTAATCAGACGACCACAGACATTAAAAACATAAATCCTATGTGTGTTCCATAGTGTGTCTCTGAAATGGTACAGATTAAAAAGCCTGAGGCTTCTGTCTGCATCAATAACATGTCTCTCATTACATTCTATTTCTGCTTCATTGTATGTCCAATATGGGTACCATTTGTACCCCAACTTTTGTGCTTTTAGTTTTTGGCTATGAGCATTGAAAAGTTTCACTAGGCAGGTAGGCACAGTTTTGAAGATTCCTGGCCAGATTCCCATGGGTCGCAGGTCACCCTTACCTTCCTTCTACATTTCTATTCCTTCTAACAGTTTGAAAAAGTATACATATGGGTTATCTTACACATTTCCAGGCATATGTCTGTTTTCTTTCTGGAAGCATTCTAACCTTTTATCAGAACAGTGGTTGGGTAAAAAGAATCCATAGGTAGAAATATCCAATAATCAGCTCTCACTCAACCTGGCTGCCTTCTAAGGGAAAATTGTTCTTTCACTAATGGTCCTCACCACCATCTTTGCCCTGGACAATTGTTTCAGAAATCCATAATTTTTTTCATAAGTATGACAGTAGATGTTGTTTCCTAGGACTCTTCACATGCATTTAGCAATTTGAATTTAAGTAGAATAAAAAAATCCTTTCAATACCTAGAAATCATTTGAAAGAATGAGCAACTCCAGGAGGCAGAGTAAGAAGATGGGTAAGGGAACTTATGAATTTTATATGCTAATGTCTCTGGGAGTCTGGGGGTATTTTTTAGCCATCATGATTTTACTAATACCTTTCAGCCTTTCCTCTCAATCTGTTAGCCGACAAAATGACTTCAGTCTTAAAATGTTTTCTTCAACAGGTAGAGACAAATATAAAATTATTTCAAGCATCATTATCTATTTAATATGATCCCAGTAAATCTAATATAAGCTAATAATGAGATCTAGAAGAAAAACTAGAAAATATAAGAAGCGTTTTTTAACTTTAGAGCTAAGTAACAAAGTTGCCCTTGTACAGACAGCTTTCTTAAATTCCTTCCCCTTCCCTTAGGTACTAAACAATTGATAATACTGTTTAGGAAACTGGTATTTATGGGTCTCTTTTCATTTAACATTTAAATGGCCTCTTTTTTTTTTTTGCGAGCAAATCAGATTTATTGAGACAGAAATGGCACTGGGAGGCGGGGGCGGAGGAGGGGCCAAGGCCCCCTTAGGGTCTGGTAGGGTCCATTAGGGGGCCTTAGGGAAGCGCAGCCCCCTTCCCTGGCACTCAGAGCCCGCCACTAGGCAGTGGCGACAGTCAGTCGTGGGGTCAGCCTGTCGCAGCCAGCAGCCCTTCTCCTCCGCCTCCTTGGCGATCACCAGCAGCACCTCACACAGGCCCTGGGCCGGTGCAGCCGCCAGGAAGGCCCTGACGCGTCCTCATCCCCCAGGGCCTCTGGCGCGGGCAGCTTGGAGTCCAGGTTGCAGCAGACACCGTCCACCGGGCGCAGAGCCACCCAGTGCCGCCGGCGCAGTGGCAGGGACACCACCCGAGCGACACGAGTGGGGGCAGCAACAACACAATATAGGAGAAAGGCCCTCTTAAATCCTTTGTTAAGGAAAACACTTTCATTAGAACAGATTTTTATTTCAGAACTAAATCATTCTGGGAATTACTTGATAGTAAGATTCTTATTTTTTGTCATCCATACTTATTCTCCTAAAGTTTAAATAATTTCTCCTTGTGTCATTTTCCTGCATAAATATTTCTTATAATTATATATTGTCCAGTCAATGAAGTCCAAACTCCCTAGTAAGAGACGTGAGAGGCCCTCATAATCTGACACATTGTTCCTTCTCAGTCTCTTTTCTTTCCACTTTCCCTCCATATATCACATTGCGCTTTTTTTTGCAGAATGAAGTAGTCATGTATCCCCATTGTTAAACGATGCTTGATTATAGTGACTTTCATTATTTATTTATTTTTTGCCTTTTCTGAAACATAGGTACCCTGTAGAAAAACTACTTGTCTCTGAGCCCAGTGCCTTCATTTTGGATGCTTTGTTGGTAGAAGTAACACAATGGAATTAATTAGCCTGAAGATTTATTTAAGAGAAGTTTTTTCCAGTAGCATCTATATTTGCATTTTCAGTACATTTGTAGATTGCTTAGCTAAATAAGAGAAAATGAACTATGGGATAAAATATTTACATGGATTCCCACTTGGGATATCAAAGTATAGTCATCACCTTGTTTCAAAGTTGAAGAGGAAGATGACCTTAGCAAATAAGAACATGTATTCCAATCAAGGAAACACTGCTGAGTTCATAGAAGATTAAATTCTTTCTAATGAGACCCAATCTCACCTGGAACATAGTAAAGTGTCACTGGTAGATACTCTACTTCTGATACTTGTGAATCGGAGCAGAGATAACAGGCTTGGCACTTAAAGACCAAATGGGCTTACTGGTAGCAGAGTTATCTAGAGTGAGAGGGGCCATGGAGCTATTCCATTAATCAGACCTACTTCTACCACTTGATGTCATGGCAACGTGTCTCTCTCAAATTAATCTAAAATACCAAACTGTGCCATTTAATGGTCATCTCACTCCATCTGATTTGCCTGAGAAAACCTTCCTTTTAATCCTGAATGTGTTATACATCTTAAACCTATGGTTCTTGTGGGGTAGGTCCTGGTTTTTACTGCCCTCTGATCTGTTTATTCACCAGTGACCTCTATTGGCAAGCTATTCACTTATTTATTCCTTTGGTCAACAAATATTTAATGTGCATCTACTATTTGCAAAGCTTTATGCTAATCAAGCAATGGGGATACAAAAGTTATTAAGAGTGATGGAGTCTTTGCCCTTCTGCATCTCATAGTCTAGCAGGAATACAAAAAAGTAAGCAATTCGTAAAATGCAGTGTCATTAGAACTATGACGGGGAAGTACAAAATGCCACACAAGAGGCATTCTTCTGTGCTTCTATTCACAGAACAGGTGTTTTATACAGAAATGGGATCCAGGGAAGACTTCCTGGAGGAAATAAGAGGCTTGTATTTACATCTTTACAAGATTACTCTGGCTACAATGTGAAGAGTGGATTGGTGAAGAAGTGATGGTGACCCGAATATGAAAGCAAAGAGGAGACTTCCAAGGGAAAAGGGGTACAATCTACACTGGTGTTTGATTGGATGTAAGCACTGAGGGAGAAGATATTTTTGGGAACATGTTCGATTTTCTGGTCTGGGTACCTAAGTGATTAGTGATGACATTTATAGAGAGAGCAAACATAGGAAGGAGATTATGAGTTCAGATTATTTTGTTATATTTCATTGGATAAGCAGACTAAGGAATTCTGCAAAGAAGACAATATTTTTAAATCATCTCTATATACCTGATAGATTGTATCTCCATGTTCAAAAATAATAATAAAAGGAAAACAATCACTGTGCCAACATGAAGGTTTGATTGTGATTTTCCTTCTATGGCCTGTTGTGTATAAATATTCAACTTTTATTGACCTCTTAGACAGAAAGGAAACCCACTGGCATCTATGTGGATCCCTGAAATTGCCTGGCGAAGAGGATACTGAGTCCCCATCTGAGGGTAGGAAATGGATGCAGGAGATAAAGGGGGAAAAGAAGAAATCATAATAGGAAACCCAGGGAAGTATGCTAATGTTTGTGCATTAGCTTGTTTTTTCGTAGTTTAAAAGATAATGTTGATAATATGATTGATACTGACTATTAAGAAAGAGGAACAAGAAATGAAAAATCTCATGCAAGACAATGATACAGCTTTCTTGAACCATTTTATGGAGCTATGAGAATGTGGTCTGGAATATTTTATGAAAACGACACTTTGAGTACACTTTTTTCCTTGTCACTTCCTTTGGTGTAAAATTGCATTTTGTGTGAGTATGTGATTTAGTGCTATCCAAAAGTATTAAAAAATAGTGCTGAGATATTGGTCATGCAATTTGAGGATTAAATGGAATAAAGAAGAAAAAAATTTAAGAAAGAAAATGCCAGGGATATAAACACTCCAGAAAAACAAGTATTGATCATGGCCTTTCAAATATGAATGTGATTATGAATATATATACACACACATACATATATATACATACGCACACATACATAGATAAAGTTCATTGTTCTTTGGCACTCTGTTTATATCAGAAATACTTACATTTTATGCATTTGGTTTTCAAAATATTTTCATTCTATAATTCCTTTTAAAATATTTTATGTTTACAAAGTTCATATGTGTCAAAAATCCACACTTTTACCTAATTAGTGTCGCGTGAATTAATCACTGTAAGCTTTCCATGGGTGGTTTGGAGAGTTTGGAGAAGTGCATATTTTAGCATCACAGAAGACTAATTCTTAGGTGGTTGTTGGGTTCTGGCATGTTTTTATAATAATTCACGTTTTTTTTAAAAAGAACTCTACATCTATATAAACGTCCAGGGATGCACCAACTTTTGGCTGTAATCTTCATTATCCCTACTTTTGTCATTTCTATTAAATATCCTTTTATTGAATATACATATTTGGAATATTATTTAACATTTTTGGTAGACTTCAATGTAATGCTCTAAGTTAGCAATTAATTTAATTTATGATTTTAAAATATTTCTTCAGTTAACTATGTCATTTTTATTTGAGTCTATTAGTAAAGTTTTCCCCCAAATTTGTTAAGATATAACTTACATATAATAAAATTTACCAATTAAATATATGTCCTAATGAACTTTTGCAATTGTATACAGTTGTGTAACTACCACCACAGACAAGGTATGGAAAATACAGAAAATTTCATCACCACTTTCAGTCCATCCCCTCTTCGCTATTGTTTGCCTTTTCTGTAATTTCATATAAATAACGTTATACAGTATGTAATCTTTTGTGTTTGACTTTTTTCACTTATCCTGATATTTTTTGGGTTCACTCATGTTGTTGCATGTGTCAATAGTTTTGTTCATTTTTATTGGGGGATAGTATTCCAATAGTATAGATCTGTTTATACATTCATAGTTGATGGACATTTCATGTTTTTATTCCCGGTTGTTAGCTATCTTGAATAACACTGTTATGGACACTCTCAACCAAGTGATTTTATGGACATATATTTTTATCCCTTTAGGGTAAAAATGTAGGGTTGGAATTTCTGGGGTTTATGATAGATGAGTAAAGTGTGGTAGGTAAGACACCATCAAACTGTCTTCCAAAGTGGACGTACCATTTCACGTTCCACCAGAAATGTACGAAAGTTCCATACCTCATCAACGGTTAGTATTGTCAGTTGTTTTAACTTTTAAAAAGTTTTAAGTTATAGATTAGATATGACTAAAAATATTTCTCTACTAAAAGACAAAATGAAGGTACATTTTATTTGTGCACTCAGTCTGGTCAGCCACCAGCATAGACTTGGAATGTATAAGCCCTGGTTTTATTGCACTGAAATATTTTTCTTTTCATAAAGTGAAATATTAAAGTGTGTTGATTTTAGTTTGATAATTCAAATACTGCCATTTTAATGTCTCTCACCATAAATCTCTTTTATTGCATTCTGTGTCATCCCTCATATCTTGGATAAAAATGCTTTTGTTTCCTTTCTGGTTAATAGACTTGGAAATCATGTGTATGTGTGTGTGTATTTCTTTCCTTTTTATGATTGGAATGAGTTGGTAATAAATTCTTTTTTTGCTCATTTTTTCTCTTAGCATATTTTCAATTCTATATTATATAAGGCCACCAGAGCTGTTGGGAACTGATTATTTTCAATGATGTATAATATTGTTCAAAACTTTCTATTTTCTTCAAGAATATTTATTTTCATTTTAAAGATGGAGTTCTACTAAATTGCAAGGTGAATGAATGTGTTTGACAGATAATTGTTAGGAGTCTGAATAAAATTTTTCTGTTAGTAAAGATAGCTATTTACTATCAGTAATAGTAATCAGTGTGAATACATGATTTTGGAGTGTTTTTGTTTGTTGGTATAAAATAGTGTAATATTTAAAAATATATTTTCTAGCTTTTTATTATGGAGTCTTAAAACTATTGAAGATGCTGTTCTAGAAGGAGTCTACAATTTAGTGGAGGAGATTAAAAAAACCTCAAAATTTAATAATTCAAGTTAATATGTGGTGTTGAAGGGCATCATTTCTTCTCACTCTGATGTTTTCTTCCATATGAAAGGAGTTTAGAGTTCCTGGCCAGGGAACTTCCTGTTTATCCTCTTCAAAGAGGCAAAGTGAATTACTTTGCTAGTAGGCATTTGTTATTGGTCCACATTTCTTTTTTTTTATTTCAGAATATTATTTGAGTACAAATGTTTAGGTTACATATATTGCCTCTGCACACCCAAGTCAGAGCTACCAGCATGTTCATCTCCCAGTGTGCACCACACCCATTAGGTGTGAATATACCCATTCCCTCCTCTCCTATCCCACCTGCTCAACACCCGATGAATGTTACTTCCATATATGCACATAAGTGTTGATCAATAATACCAATTTGATGGTGAGTATGGTCCACATTTCTTAATTAGATGGAGTGAATCTGGAGGATCTGAATGTGAGGGCCACAGTCATTCTTCTCTTTCTGGAACAATGGGAAACAGAGGCCTCCATAAGTGGAATCAAGGTATGTACTCACACTTCCTCTTGGGGAGCTGTTCCAAGGTTTGACTGGAGAATAGGAAGGTAGTAGCAAGCTCATCTGGGCTTTCGTACTGAGCTGTGTCTACTCTCTACCATTCTCTCTAATAACAATGGTGATATTTCGGTTTCACTTGCTGACTCTCTTACTTTATTTCTCAGTGACTCAGAACCCATATGGGGAATAGGTGGCATTTATCAGAGCCCCTCAGACTCTAACAAGAGTTATATCAGCATAGGCTATGGTCAAAGCATGATCTCTTATTAGTTGTTAAAATATTTCCTGTTGCAGACTGTCTCTGGTGCTGGATTGTCAGTTTGCAAGACTGTCTTCTCGTTCAAAGCATTTGATACCCTGCTTGTGGGAGCACTCTACATGGACATGACACGTGATATTTCTGGGCCCAGACAGTGACGTTCTCTTTTCCTTGCTTCTCTGATTATGGAAGCTTGTTTTAAAGGGGAGCCTCTGTCAGTCTAGGTCCTGGAGTGAAGACCGTGTGGGACAATGCTAATTGGTATTGAACATGCAACATATATGAGATTTAATTTATTGCTTTAAACTTTGAGATTTTCCGCTTGTTTGTTAGCATAGCATGCATATGTCTTATTCTGACTTATACACAGTTTCTTAGTCCTTGAAAAAGGATTCAAGGGTTAAATATATTGTGACCTTTGATAAAAATATGACATGATGATTTTAAGGATAGCTTTCTCTGGGGTGGGTGGGAATGGTAAGGAATTCTGCATTAAGTGTGTTTATCATATAACACACACCTATTTCTGAAAAGTCAAATTGGCCATTCATACTTGTGCATATCAGATTACCTAGTAGAGACCGTAGTTTTATGTGGATTGGCCACCAGCAAGTATGCTTTGATGTTGGAGTGAGCACATGGAGCTAAAGCTGGGGAGGGAGTAGGTAGCTGAGGGCAGCAGAACTGGTAGCCGAATTTAAAGGGTGGCTTCTGGGTGATTGGCCATGTCAAAACAATAAGGGAATTGCAAATAATCTAGTTTGCATGCCACAACACATTACGTCTGGTTAGCAGAGTTCACAATTCACTGCCGTATTTATCCTTGCCTTACTCTGTCTCTGTAGCTATACCTGATTTTTTTTTCTTTTTCCAATTTTCTTGTGTCTCTTTTCACAAACACAAATGTTGGCCACATTAGAATTAGCAAGATATGTGTCCAAAAAGAGAAATATTCACCAATACAAGTGGCAAAGTTCTCCAGTTTTCTCTTAGTTCTATCCCCATGTTATTGCCATCAAAGCATAGTGCGAAATGGAGCCTTCTGATATTTACCTTGCTGAGAGCTTTGCCACATTATTTGATGTTTCAGGATTTGTTCTTCACCAAATAATTTAATAGTCTCAAAATGGATCTGTAGATGTATTCAGTGAGGATATGCTAGTTATTATACACACACAATTTTTTTTAAGTTTTGTGTTTTCATTTTCATAATAGTCTAATCTCTGGCCATGAGATTTCAGTGGAGGTATTTGAGTTTTTCCATTTATTAGTCCATTTGTTAAAGTGTAAATGACATGCTGTGCAATGTAATAAAGGTTCTAACTGTGCTTTAATAGTAAAACTGATGTGAAAATTGAGTCCCTTGCAGCACAAAATTGTACAGGCAGGTTGAACTCAGAATAGCTGTGCTCAAACCAACATACCATACTCACATGAAGAACAGATCATTACACAAATATATATGAAATCCATATCAATATGAAACAAATCATAGTATTTCATTAGAAATAAGTAAAATGGTAACTAAACAATAAAGTATTTTTGATTCTTCACTCCAGCATTAATTAAATTAAATGTACCCATTTAATACATATTCACTTATTGTTATAATAGAAACATTTACTTCAAATAAATAAGACAGGTATAAAATTATCAAGAAATAGTTGATTAAAATATGTTTTGAGGATGGGTTTCTTAGCAGATTAGGAGATATATTTGAGTTCTGATTATCAAAAACTACTAGACAAAGCCATAAATTTAATAATATAGCCTCACATATGCAAATAGAGGTACTTCAGAACCAGGTTTTGTAAATTGCAGATGACCCCTTCTCTGCCAGGAGAGGATTAGGGGTAGAGAGAGCCTTTGTATTGAGAAAATTGTATTTGGAGTCCACAGAGGAGGAGTGGAGGCATGCTTTTTTCTTCATCTCGAGCGACAGGAGTTTCAATGGAAGGCTTCAGAGAGCTCAGTGTTTGCCCCTTGGTTTGGAGGTCTCAGTACGCTGTTGTCCAACTCTCCCTTCTCATGAGAAACCTGCAGGGGAGACCATGACTGACTGGCTGCTCGGATTCTGGAAGAAAGAAGGTGGGTTGCACTGCTTGCACTCAGACAAAGGGCGCATGAGTGTCTCCATTGATCAGATGAGGGCTACAGGATAGAGTGAGACTTGAAGAGCCATCCTTGATCCTACTCAAGAAGATATTCTGGAGAGGCAAGGGAACTGAACCAGAGAGGACTGCTCACTTGTGAGCTGAGGGAGAAGATATAAGCAAATTCTGGTGCGATACATCCATCCAAGTCAAGGAAATTATTTGAGAAATATCCAGTGCCTGGGGAAGAAGGGATCTTTAAGGACACTGCAGAAAGGACATGAGCTCTAAACACCTGATAATCCTAGAGAACATTAGTGCCAGCTGAAGACAGTAGCAACAAAGTGAAAGTTTTCCTTTCTCTTTTCCTGGAGGTACAGAAGAGAATAAGTAGGGGAGAGGGGAATATGTGCCTTGGTGCTCAACTACCTGGTGCTGCAAAGATGCAAGTTTGCCAATTCTGGGGCATCCACTGCAGCATGTAGGGAGAGAGCCAACTACCCAGGTGCTGGTTGCCTTTTCTATGCTGCTGCTTTTACCTTGTCTTCTTTTCCCTTGGCCACTGCTGGGAATGGTGGGCAGGAAGGAGCCACCAGAGTATAGAGAAAAGAAGCCACGCACCCTGCTTTCCCCAGTTGTAAGCTTCCTCCTGCAGCAGCACCAGACTGGTAGGGTGAGAAAGTCATCTGTAAACTCAGTTTGGAGTTTTATTTATTACAATAGAGCTATTCACATCACTCCTCTACTGATAATTTTTCAGAGGCTCCTCATTCATTGCACAGTAAAAACCAACATCCTTTTTGATGGTCTGCAATCTTGCTGCTCAAAGAATGGTCCATGGACCCAACCTAGACCTACTGAAAAAGAATCTACATTTTTAACAAAATCTCCAGGTGATTCACATGTTCATTAAAGGTTGAGAAGCTCTGACCTATAAGCCCCTGCCCCTGGTTATCTCCTATCGCCTCACATACTAATAATACTCTTAATTTTTCTACTCTAGCCATGATGGTCCTTGAATGGACTAGGCCCATTTTTGCCTCAGAGCCTTAGTATTCGCTATTCCTTCCTCCTTGAATACCATTCTTCAAATACCTGTATGTTCACTCCTTTTCATTCTTGTCTTTATTCCTTTCAATGAAACCAATGCTAGAATTCTTACAGTTTCATGCCTTACATTTAAGTCTTTTATCCATCCTGAATTGATTTTTGTGAGTGGTAAAAGATATGGATCCTCTTTCATTCTTCTGCATGTGGCTATCCAATTTTCCCAGCACCTGGAATTGACAAATAAATTCAGTGAAGTCTTAGTTTACAAAATGAATGTAAATAAATGTAATGTAAGTAAATTAGACTTGATTAAATTAAAAAGTTTCTGCACAGCTAAGAAAATAAACAGAGCAAATAGACAACCTACAGAATTGGAGAAAATATTTGTAAGTTATACATCCAATAAAGGGCTAATGATCAGAATCTACAAAGAACTCAAGTAAATCAGCACGACAAAAACAAACCCATTAAAAAGCGGACAAAACACATAAATAGAAGCTCTTCAAAAGAAGATAGACAAATGGCCAACAAACATATGAAAAAATGTTCAACGTCACTACCATCAGGGAAATGCAAATTAAAATCACAATGAGATATCTCCTTACCCGATTTAGAATGGCTTTTATTAAAAAGTCCCAAAACAATAGATGCTGGCATAGATGCAGAGAGATGCTTTTACACTGTTTACGGGACTGCAAATTAGTACAACCTCTATGGAAAAACAC
>CAUYSK010057858.1:0-27313 GCA_963575035.1 Avahi laniger
GTAATCCTAGCACTCTGGGAGGCCGAGGCGGGCGGATTGTTTGAGCTCAGGAGTTCGAGACCAGCCTGAGCAAGAGCGAGACCCCGCCTCTACCAAAAATAGAAAGAAATTAATTGGACAGCTAAAAATATATAGAAAAAACTAGCCGGGCATGGTGGTACATGCCTGTAGTCCCAGCTACTTGGGAGGCTGAGGCAGTAGGATTGCTTGAGTCCAGGAGTCTGAGGTTGCTGTGAGCTAGGCTGACGCCACGGCACTCACTTTAGCCAGGGCAACAAAGTGAGACTCTGTCTAAAAAAAAAAAAAAAAAAAATGAGCTTTCTTCAAATGACAATTCTCATTTTGTTGCCTCTTCTAGAAATGCAAATCATTCTAACTTTATCTCAAACTTATCTAATCTTGTCTAGCAAAGAAAACTTGAAAGTTTTATAGCTCTATAAATATTTAAGTAAAACAATGAACTCATACTAGTTACTTTTTATCCTGTGTACTTGCTGAAGAAAGGAGAAAGTAAATAGCAGAAATCTTATCACCAAGTACAAATTGTAATTTATGGCTAAGTCAAGATATAATTCAGTATATAAATCATCAGCCTCCTTGGAAGCCTTACTCCTTGTAATATCTGTTACTCCATCTAAATAAAAGTAGTTACCAAACCCCAGCTGGTTCATTAGTCACAGTTCAGCTTACTCCCAGAAGTACAAATAAATTGTTACATTTTTATATCAATACCTTGACATTAATATAGAATTAGCTTAATTCATGAGCAGATTCCTAAATCAGGAACTCACAAAATTTTAATAGCGACAATATCCTTGATTGTATGATGGAAATGTAAGTGCTCAGAGCAATTTTCTTAATGTGTACAATTGCTTAACCATTATAGTGAAAGAATCGAGGCCATCGTCAAGCCTCTGTCAAGGAGAGTCGTTAACTAGAGGAATTTCCTGTTGCTTTCGGGATGATAACCCCCGAGCTGACAGGTTCCATTAGTTGGCTACACGCGTCCGGCAGCCTCGTGGACTTTTTGACAGCCGAACGGCAGACCTGTGTTAAGGCATTGTAATCCTTTTTCTTAATGCAAGAATGCCAGTTTTGTCACCTTTCATGTCACTACCCTTTTCAGGAAAGTTCCTGTCTCAGAAGGTATCAGCCAGCCCTTCAAGGGCAGTAAGCACACTAATTTCTTGGACTGCACGAGAGTGAGATCTTTTGCCTGTTTCATTCACTGCTGTGTCACTGGCACCTGGAACAGCACCCGGCACATGGTAGCCACTCGAAATCAAGTAGTTTTGAACGAGTCCCTTTGGCCTTTGATAGTGAGGTAGTTTGCTTGTGATCCTTAGGCGACCGGTGAGATTTGTGTTGGGTTTTGAGAATGGGAGGAGCCAAACAGCACAATTGAGAGGCTAAGCCATGAAAGGACACACTTTGATGGATTGGGGTAGGTCCTGGCTTGGCACTCAAAAAACGTTCCCTAATATTAAGATAACTTAGTACACTTTGTACCCACTACTGATTGCCTCTTTTGTCAAGAGCTCATGAAAGCAGAATTGTCGTATGAAGAACAGGCACCTGAAATCTGCACTGTGAGAAATCAGCATTTGGAAGGTTTTTCTTGGCTATGCATCATGATTAGAAGGTGGCAAAACAGGCTTTAGAAAGGCAGTTTACCCTTTCGTGAACCAGTCTATCAGGAACTTTCTAAGAGGTGTTAAAAACTTATCTTCCACAGGCCACCAGTGACAAGCCTGTTAAAATTAGATTTATTAACTCAGTATAGTGAAAGGGACATTCCATAGAATGCTCTTCAGCACGAGGGAGAAGAAAAACATCTTTTACAAGGTTTGGGCTCCCATTGAAGGAGTCCGAGGCAGGTCTAAGGGAAGCAGAGATCAGTTCTGGATCGACTGCTTTGTCTGAGGTGGGGTTCGTAGAAGGAGGGATCAATCAGGACTGGGGTGCTGTCATAAGGATAGGGAACCTTGCCAATTGAGTATCCCCAGTAACAGACAAGATCAGCAAAGCAGGTCTGGGGGTGACATTGGTGAGAAAACAGTAGTCACTTAAAGAGAGGGTCTTTATGACATCCAAGCTGTAGTATGACCTTAGAAACAATGATTCCTGTGACTTTTGCAGCTGACTTTCTCTGTGCCTGTCCTCCCAGCCTGAATCACAACAGGGCTGCCTTTTTTCTTTTTCAGTTCAAACTGATTTTCACTCTTTTATTCCTGACAGATTGTTATTCTTTCAGAGTTAGTATGTTGTCCATCAGAATTTGGCATGTTTGTTTGCACCATTGTGGAAACTGCCAAAGGTATAGGTTTGCAGATCTCTGAACCCAGCCTCTGTTGGTATTCACAAGTTAGAGGGGGAGCTCCAGTCTTATTCACATCCTGGGCTGTTGCCAAAGGGTTCCCGTACATTGGCTTGTTGTTTATTTTTAAAACTTTTCTTTTGAGACAAGGTCTCGCTCTGTTGCCCTGGCTGGAATGCAGTGGCATCACCATAGCTCACTGCAACCTCCAATTCCTGGGCTCAAGCAATCCTCCTGCCTCAGCCTCCCCAGTAGTTGGCACACCAGGTCGCCCAGCTAATTTTTCTATTTTTGGTAGAGACAGGGTCTTGCTCTTGCTCAGGCTGATCTCGAATTCCTGGCCTCAAGTGATCCTCCCAGCTCTGCCTCCCAGAGTGCTGGGATTATGGGCATGAGCCACCACGCCTGACTGTCTTCATACTTCTTGAGTAGAACTTCTCAGCGTCTTTCAGGTAGACAGCCAAGGGCACACAGAATTCTCCAGAGCACAGATTTAGTCTTATGGAAAAGTGTGATGTGAAGATGGTGTATAAAACTTGAACTAACAGAATTAGAATATTATAGTCCTATTTTATATCGCTGAACTTCAGATGAATTAATGTTTTCTTTTATAATATCCCCAGGATTGTAGTGAGCTTATTTCAAGGATAGCCTATGACAGGATCAGACCTCACCAAGATTTTAAAACATAATGTTTTCCTTTTTCAAAAGTCCCATTTTCCTCTTTTCTTCCAACAAGAGGAAATTCTATAAAACTAGACAAAATATACGAGGCAATGGTTTGCAGGCAAAAGCAACATAGATTGAAGTCCCCGAGAGAGGGAAACTCAGGAGATGACCCCTGCAATTCATTGTCCAGAATTCTGTCTAGGAACAATTTCCTGACTGCAGTGCAGCAACCTGGAACTCAGGCATAGCGAGGTGGTCCCATAGAGCTGAGGAGGAAGATACTAGAATTTGGGGCTACTGTTATGGCTGAATTCTGCAAGGAAGGACACCAGAGAGGAGGGAACTGCACAGATAGCAATGGCAGAATTGTCGGGGGGAGTTTCCTGAAAATCCGTGGCAGGCAGAAATCTGAATGGGGTTCTCTGCAAGTCATTGGCAGAGAGATGGGCTCTATAACTTATGGAAAGACAAACCAAGGATTATCAGAGAGTGGCTGCTATGGGGCTGATAATGGAACAGAGATATTAGAGGTTAAGCATTGCTGGAAGATGAAGTTCTGGCCCCATTAGTTAGTGACATTTTATTTTTATTTTTTAGAGACAGGGTCTTGAAATGTCACCCAGGCTGGAGTGCATTGACATGATCATTGCTCCCTGAGCCTGCACAGGAAGTACTGGACTCTTCATGGGGGCAGCCCTGGAGGGTCTAGCCTTTGAAGAAGAAGATCCTCCAACTTCAGTTCCTCCAAGGACCTGACCCTTGGAGAAGAAGCAGCCCAAAGCCAAAGGGAGCAACCAGATGGAATCGATAAATGTGCTTTTGCATGGGCCAAGAAAAAAGGCATTGAACTTGAGGAGGTCCAGGCTAGTGCAGAAACCCAATTTTATGAGGTTCCCAATGACTTGGGTACAGGCTGACAGGAGGGAAGAACTCAATGCCAACCACAACCACTTCCGCAAGGTCTCTGTCTGCACAACCTTGTCCCATGTTACTCCCCGTGATGTTCGTTTCACACTGTCTGAACATTAGTGGTGGCAGTCCTCACTGTGATTGTCCCAGGATCCTGGCCAGTGAATTAGAGTAGGAAAGTTGCTAGGGGCTAAGGAAGGGTTAATAATACGTTAATATGCTAATTCTGTTCCATTCCTCTCTGATTTCTTTTACTCTTACTAAGATTTGCATTATAGAAGATAATGTGTAAAGAAATAAGGCAGAATTAAGTCGTGGATTTTACACATATATATGTGTGCATGTGTATATATATGTTTTAGAGACAAGGTCTCACTGTGTTGCCCAAGCCGGACTTAAACTCATGGGCTCAAGCAATCCTCCTGGCTCAGTCCCCGAGTAGCTAGAACTACAGGCTTACCCATTTTTTGAATATTAGAGTCTGTTAAACATGTTTAGCACATTAAACTCTAGCCTAGCACAATATGTTGGTTATTTTAAAAAGATCTTTCTCAGCCGGGTGGGATGGCTCATGCCTGTAATTCTAACACTCTGGGAAGCCACAGTGGGAGGATCCTTTGAGGTCAGGAGTTCAAGACCAGCCTGAGCAAGAGAGAGACCCCCCATCTGTATTAAAAATAGAAAAAATTAGTTGGGCATGGTGGCATGAGTCTGTAGTCCCAGCTACTCAGGAGGCTGAGGTAGGAGGATCACTTGAGCCCAGGAGTTTGAGGTTGCAGTGAGCTATGATGATGCCACTGCTCTCCAGCTGGGGTGACAGAACAAGGCTCTGTCTCCAAAAAAAAAGAAAAAAAAAACGATCTTTCTCCACCCAACATTTCTCATTACTTAAACTCAAAGTTTTTAATAGTTTGGAATTATTTCATGTTTTTCTATGTTGCATAGTAAAGAGAAGAAGGTTTTATACTCAAGAGATAATTCAGGGGGGAAAGGGTCTTTTTCACTTTGGTAATTTTTTATTCTTATTACTTTCAAAAGAAAGAGGTGTCCTCAGAGAAGGCCAGAAGATGTAACGTCAAGCAAAAATTCACTCAAAGAAGTCACAGATATAAAGCCAAGGAACAAATCACTGGTCTCCCCAGTCTTTGAAAGCACCAATATCCACCTAGTTCATTAATACAAATTCATCTTGCCATTAAAATTCAAATTATGTTATTACATTTTCATTCTAACACCTTTACATTGAAACAGAACTATTCACCAACTGTTTCCTCATTCATTAAAATGACAAGTCAACCAAAACACAGTCACGGTAGAATGGCAATGCATTTGCTGGCATCATGGAAATGCAGATATTCAGTGCAATTTAACTCACATGCTCTCTTAAACATTGTATTATAGTAATCTAACAAGCAGCTCTGAAACCTTTATTACAAAAAAACATCGTTAGCCATTTAAAATAATGCTTCAGAAAAAACCTTGAGCTGACAAGATCCCATACATTGGTACCGTGTGTAGGATAAGCATTAAGACATTTTGACTCTTATGACCATTTTGGAAGAAGCTATAATATCCTTTGTTAATGAAAGATCACTTCCATCTTGCTGCCTTTTCCAGAAATGTCATATTTAAGTTACCTAAAAAATTAGTCAGGATATTGTAGAAACAAAATTCACATTTTACTTACAAGTAAGTCTGTTAAAATAATAAAATGCATTTTTTTCTGAAACAGGTGTGAGGAAGACTGTAAAGACAAACTGTCTTAGCATCTTCTGTTAATAGAAAGTGAATTTATGCTACATATGTACTGGTGAAGTTATAGAACAAGGTTATAAGGTCATAGACGGTGAACTAGTCATGGTGATGAAATACAGTCATCCCTCGGTATTTGTGGGGGATTTGTTCCAGGATCTCCACAGATACCAAAATCCAAGTATGCTCAAGTCCCTTATAAAAAAAAATAAACAGCATAGTATTTGCATATAACCTATGGTCATCTTCCCATATACTTTAAATCACCTTCAGATTGCTTACAATACCTAACACAATGTAAATGCTATGTAAATATTTGTTATTCTGTACTGTTTAGGGAATAATGGCAATAGAAAAAAGTCTGTACATGTTCAGAATGGACACAATGATACATTTTTTTCCCAAATATTTTTGATTTGAGGATGGGTGAATCTGAAGATTTAGAATCCTTGGATGCAGAGGACCAATTATATACATTAAAGCTTAGGTGAATAAGTTAAATTTTTACAATAAATGAATTTTAAAATTGTATCTCCCTATAATGAACACATAATAAATACAGTATCCTACAATATACTTGTAACCTTAGACTCAAAGTTAAGGGTTAAATTCCCTAGGAGCAGGCAAAGAATTTTTACACTTAAAAATAGATTATTATAAGAGATTATTTTGTGTTTCATTAAAAAAATAGTAGCCAGAAACTCAAGTTCATGATGCTAAGAATCAGAATATGTTCAGACCTTTACCCCACTTGGCTAATGCTCATTTCTTTTTGTTTTGTTATGGTTACTGATAAGTAAATATTTTCCAGCCTTCTGTCTCTTCACTGTCCAAGGATAACCACAAGTTCAGTGTTGCCTTCCTGAAAGTGCTTGCATCACTGGTCTTCTTACCCTCTCAAGGAAATACTATCCTGATTGTTTCCCCCTACAGCTTCAAATTTAATGAGAGCTAAGTCAAAGTCTAGGGTTTATAACCATCTCTTTAGACAAAGGGCACCAATTCTAGGATGGTCACCTGAGATGGCCTTGGAGAGCAAATGGGAAATTTAAACAATATCAATGATTTGGTCAACAACTGTTTATTGACAACTGTGCATAAAAGCTGTGATAAATAGTCAGGATATTAATAGCTACTAAATAGCTATTACATGAGGAAAGACTTCTCTTCAAGGATGTTACAGTCTGGGTAGGCTCTGACACAAACACACACAGAAAAGACAATTCATAATACAGAGCAGCTAATGGTGAGTAGCAAAGGAATGTGATGATGTCATTGAACTTCAAAGGAGAGAGATTGCTTTGGCCTGCGACAATGAGCTTGGCTATACCTCAGGGTAAAGATAAGAAACCCCTTGGCATGGTATAGAGAACAACGGTTCTCAGGCAGTTGGGCAGTTCTACTGACAGTGACTGTCACAACTGGGAAGGTGCTACAGTCTTCAAGTGGGTATAGGCCAGAGGTGATGCTAATCATCCTACAATGCCCCCAGATGATGATAATGCCAAGGTTGAGAAACTCTGATGTAGAGGAAGGAAGGCCAAGACTTGGAACAATAGAAATACTGGCTTTGAGCCGTATGTGTGTTACACTCATTCATGCCCCCTCCTTATGTCCCCAAGAAGGCCAAGAAGATTATTTATATCTCATTGTAGAGGAAGTTTTTAATTAAGGAGGCAAGACAACCTGAGGTCTAGATGTTAATCTCCTTTTTTCCCTTGCCAGCCCACTGTGCTAATGAATACATCATTCTTGGTGGGAAGGCTCAAATTATGTGAAAGCACAGTAATATGGACTTTCTATCACCAAAGCTGCCACTGCTCAATGCCTAATTTTTCTGATTTTTCTGGCCACCATAATTCATACCGAATCCCCAATCTGGCACCCTATCTCAAGGTGACTAGCCTAATGGTATGCCAGTGACTGTGGACTCCTTTCTTCTTGGAAAGGGCAGCAATTTTTCCTTCATCAGGACAGACCCATTCTGCGTTTGCATTTGCCTTCTCTGTCTGCCCTGTCTCTGCCAGTGTCATTACCTGTGGGTTCTTTTTTGCAACAGGAAATGATCAAGAATGAAGCCATGGCACAACAAGTCATTTAAGGCTGTAAAACACAGTAGAACAGATCGGAAAGAATGATCAAAAGGTTTTTAAAGATCCTAAATCTGATACAAAATCATTTTGTGCCAGTTGAAACTTGGTTACTTATGGAAAGAGAAATACTATGAAATTGCAAGAGATCTGTTACATTGCTTACAAGGGTGTTTCATTAGTAGTTGAAATGTCATGTAATGAAGAAATTTCTAACTTTCTTTTTGGTAAGGAAAGACAGAATTCTGCTTTCATCAGTGTGTTTTTAAAATACATTAGAAACGATTTGGTTAAAAATAGGAATAAGGATCTAAAAGCCCTGATTAAATATTTAAGCAATGTTGTAGAGAAGACTGCAGACTGCCTTCCCTTTAGGTCACAGGATGGCTGCTAGGAGCTTATAGGACAAGACATTTCTTCCCTTACCAATATCCCACTCATAGAATGAAAGCCCTTCTCATAAGTACCACTGGACCAACTTTTCTCACTTATCCCACCCCTAAACCAATAATAGTTGCCAGGGGTTGTCATGTGGACAACTTGGAGATGGGGTAAAAGAAATGGAAAATTGAGATTGCAATCCACATAGATTTGCAGATGTGCTATTATGAATTGAAATGATACTGACATACAAGAGAGTGAAGATTTCATTGGCAGCACCATGTGTCACCGACAGCTGTGATTTCAGAGATTGTCAGAGCCTAGTGATATTGAGTGGTAGAGACCTTTGCAGCTGCAATTTCAGAAACTGTCAAAGCTTAGTGATGTTGGGTGGCAGAGAGCTGTGGGTGTCCTATAACATACAGTAAGTAGATGACTGCCTTCTTTCTTTCTGGGGTACTGTGGTTAAAATGTTTTGTGAAAATTAAAGGTAAACAAAAACTATGAGTTGTCTTATAAATATTTTAAAAGACAGGAAATAATTTTAATTGTGTCATAAACATAGGTCAACAAGGACTAGGATTGCAAATATAAGACTTCAAACTACTATGTGCACTTCTTGTTCTTTCTGGAGAGCACACCTGCTTGTCAGCAATGTTTTCTCATTCTTAGTTGAGAAATGATAAATTGTGATGCTTTTTACACTGTACAGTATACACTCTAAGCAATGCTAAATATAAAATAAATCTGTAATTACTGATTACTTACGGGAGAGGCAATACTCTTAATTATGGCTTTGATGATATTGCTATCTCAGCTCGTATCCACTTAAATCTGAATAGATTTTTGCTATGCATGAGACTATAGTTCTAGATTTTCCAGAGATCTTGATTAAATATGGTTTAACTATTATAAAAAATAATGAGGTGTGAGGTATATCCAAAAGGAATCCAGAGTAAGATATTTTCTGAGAAAGTGTCAAAACAGGGGTAAAAAGATCTCAGACCACATATCTCAATTTGGAGGCTGAAAATTTTCTCATGAAGAATTATCACCCAGAAAATTCTCTCTGTGAAAGATTCTATCTTATTCACTTACACACATACTATTTCAGGAGTTTTTTTTAGAAACAATCCCTTAATAAGTCAGCAGTAAGTCGATCACCATTATAGCCGTTTGCAGGCATGACATTTGGCGTAATGTATAATTCTGGCATCCTGACTTACTCATTGCTCAAAAGAGTCATCTGTGAAATGAAAACTTTAAAAGAAACGCTATATCCTAAAAATGTATATATTTGACGATCTGAAGATGACTTATTATCCAACAAGACCTGCCAAAAGGCCATTTGATAAAATGGATCTTCTAGATGCCTGAAATCCTCACGATAACACGATTCCCTTCATGGTCTCTAAGAAGATGTTTCATTTTTAGCAAGGCTAAGCTGTTTTTTTTTGTTGTTGTTGTTTTTTTAACCAGGAAATAATCTCTAATTGAGCAAATGAAGTGGACAGGCTTCAACCAGAAAAAGTGCCAGGCATCTGATGAGAAGGGCTGATGTCATAGAACGGCCCTGAGAGGCAGGAATCGGGACCCACTTCAGTTGCTACCAGGAGCCAGGAGATGTGGACATTGGTGAAATGGGCCGTGGAGAAGTGGTCCTTGTGCCCTTTCCAGTGGCAGCAGCATCTGCCAAGCTGCGGATGGTGATTTACAAGTGAGACTGTTGTCGCACCTGCAGATTTTTCAACGGGCCAGCAGCTTGAATAGAAATATGAACTGCCCTTATTGCTAAATGTTAATAACTAATTGAATTTTTCAAAAGTCTGTAGGTCAACATTTTGCAAGCCAAACAGGATAGTTCTGTGAGTCACATGAGGCCACAGACGACCAGTGTGAAGCACTCAGGGTGGAACAATTCCTACAGGAAGTTGAAGAATCCTGAGCAGAAAAGTTGCCCTCTTTTCAGTGAGTGGAACCAAGAGCTAATGGCACAGGGAATACTCACCTCTGCTCTTTGTGGATTACCCATGGTTAAGCTTTGCACAAGAAATGTTTCCATGACCTAGGCCAGCTCCCTCCCTGAAGGTGGGTTCAAAGCCAATATTCAACTTTCTCAACATTTTTAGAACAAGCAAAGGTCCTGTCTTGCTCTGAAGTCACAAGTCAATCTTCTGAGTTGAATAAAATCACAGGGAATGTTGCTGCTATTTCTGCCAGGAATTTAAGCGAATAAAAGTTATGAGATAGTTACCTTACTCTGCTTTCCTCCCATATATTGATTAGTACAGAACTTGGCTTCTTCAATGACAAATTACTGGGAGCTTGGCAAGTGAAAGTCGGGACAGGGAGTCGGGAGTTTGTGTTACATACACTGCTAAGTCAACGAAGTTTCTGCTGTGGCTAGGAGCGTAAGCCCTGGAGCCAAATGCTTTGTTCAAATGCTGATTCTGCCACTTAAGCAGTAACTGTCTGAGTTTAGGCAAATTGCTTAATCCACCTATAAAATGAGGATAGTAAAATATCTACTTATGTGGTTGTGAGGACTTCTTTTTCTTTCTTTTCTTTTCTTTTTTTTAGAGACAGGGTCTTGCTCTGTTGCCCAGGCTGGAGTGCAGTGGTGTCATCATAGCTCACTGCAGCCTCCAACTCCTGGGCTCAGGCAATCCTCCTGTCTCTGCCTCCCAAAGTGCTGGGATTACAGGCATGAGCCACTGTGCCCGACCCAGAGATGGTGATTTTTAAATTATGTTTTAAATGGGACATTATTTGGATGTATTTATTTGGAAGATGAGGCATTAAAAAATAGTCCTGTAGTGCCAACATCTGAGTGTTCATATTGCAATTTAAACTAACAATAAAATGATGATCCATTCTTTTGAGGTAAAAAAAGTTCTCTTAAAGCTGTAAAAATCAGTTAACACTGGATACTTAAACAATTATAGAACATTGGTCCAATATAATTATTAAATTAGTTCTTACCTGGGGCAATAATTATAATTTAAAAATTGAACCAATGTTTTTGACAGAGAACAACTTTGTGGATGAAGATTTACTCCTCAGCAAACACAGGTTAGGCAGAAAAGACAAATGAAATTTACAAACCTCATAGATAGGCTTATGAAAAATAAAATAAATGATGATGGAGTAGAAGACTTCAAACTAACAGGTTTCTTGTACTGTACTCCTATTTTAAATTACCATAATTTTTGATTGAATAAATTGTTGCAAGCCATCATAAAATCTGGCTGTCTAAGGCTGAGCATGGTGGTTCACATCTGTAATCCCAGCACTTTGGAAGGCCAAAGTAGGAGGATTGCTTGAGGGCAGGAGTTTGAGACTAGCCTGGGCAACACAGCAAGACCTCATATCTACAAAAAATTAAAAAAAAAAAATCAGCCAGGCATGGTGGCATGCAGCTATAGTCCTAGCTGCTAGGGAGGCTGAGGTGAGAGGATCTCTTGAGCCTGGGAGTTCAAGGCTACAGTGAGCTTTGATCCTGCCACTGTACTCCAGCATGGGTGACAGAGGGAGACCTTGTCTCTAAAAAACATAATATAAAATCTGGCTCTCTATAAGCCTTCATTCAAGACAGCAGCAGGTACTATAGTTCCCAGGCTTTCTGGCAAGGCTCAGCTCAGTACAACCAATGTCAAGGTCAGATTTTGTTCAAATTATAAAATATGATTGTTCTCATTTCTCTTTCCTATTTTTCCCTTTTTCTTTTCACATGGAGGAAATGTTTGATTTGGGGATACTAAATATTTTTGTCTGGCTCCTGAAATGAGAGCCATTTTACAAAATGACCCAGAAATGAAAACATTTTACATCATTATAAGGAGCTTCATTGAGCCCATCCTTTATTAAAGAACTGTGTAGCCTATTAAAGAGAAAGAACAGTCACATGGACCTGTAACTAGAACCAAGTGAACCAGAACAACAATCCACCCAGAAAACACTTTAACTTGCACCAAACTACTGTCTACTGAATACCTATAAGGTCTGAAGAGCCAATGATTTTCTTAACTCTATATAAGACATCAAGCAGTACATTGCTATTTTATATAATCTCTACCCACATTGTTCATATCCACATTTATGCAATATGTGGGCTTCAAAGTCAGCATAGAATACCGCTTAAGCAAGCAAGTAGAGAGAAATTAGTGTATATTTTCCAAATTCTTCCCTTCTTGGCTGCTTTCCCCATCAGGTAAAATATTGAGCACTGCATTCAGATCCTAAGTATGGGTTACTTCGTCAGAGTTAATCTCTCCATATAGATAACCATGATGACAAATCTTCATCTCCATTTAACTAATAGCTGTAGGATGACTCCTCTGTATTAGTCTCTTGGCCTGGGGCTAAGCATTCAGTTGTGATTAACACAAACCCTGCTCCTGCCTTCATGGAGGTTAAGGTTTTGTCAATTGAGCTTACTTTTACAATTCATAATCCAAAATATGGTTCCATTTATACCTCCCCCTTTTTTTCTTGACATGGGGTCTTGCTTTATTGTTCAGGCTGGAATGCAGTGGCTATTCACAGGCACAATCGAACTCCTGGCTTCAAGCAATCCTCCTGCCTCAGCCTCCAGAATAGCTAGGACTACAAGCGTGTGCCATGACACCCAGCTTCTTTTTTTAAAAAAATAGCCTGTGTCTTTTACTATGAAGTTGGATCCTCTGATGAAGCTTGGGTGAATCGCTGAAATTCAAGGAAAAGTGCCGGAAAACAGCCAGGAGTCAGTACCACAAAATTCTATTTGCTATTTCATTTTACTCTTGCAGCATCCTTATAAGGCTTAAGGAAGGCAAATATTATTGTCCTCACTTTGCTGATGAGGATATATAAAGAGAGTTTAGATGACTTGATTCAGGTCACTAAAAGCCACTTGGTAGTCAAAAAAGGACTGGAATTTTGGTTTCCTGCACCTGTAATCCTAGCAATCTGGGAGGCAGAGGCCAGAGGATTGCTTGAGGTCAGGAGTTCAAGACCAGCCTGAGCAACAGTGAGATCACCGACTCTACTAAAATAGAAAAATTAGCTGGGTGTCATGGCACTCTCCTGTAGTTCCAGCTGCTTGAGAGGATGAGGCAGGAGGATTGCTTGTGCCCAGGAGTTTGAGGTTGCAGTGAGCTCTGGTGATGCCACTGCACTCAATCTGAAGCGACAGAGTGAGACATGTTCTCAAAAAAAAAAAAATTAAAAAAAAAAAAATCTTTTCCTGCGACTTCCCAAGTTCTGAAAATCTGAATTTAGGGCCATTTCCTAGAGACCTTTAAGAACAAACAAGGGCACAGAGATACTTAAAAGAGTACCTCAGTTTGAAAACATTTGGCCACACATACATAAGTACCTGCCCCCATCCTATCTTTCTCCCTAGCTAGTAGATCTTCCGTGTCATCACTAACTTTAATATTTTTACAAATTTATTTCACAGATAAGATAGCTGTATTAACATACATTTAAATAAAAAATTTAAACGTACCTACATCCTTGCAAGTATATCAAACTGATTTCATTTGTCTATGTTTTCTATCCAGATCTCATCCATGTGTATACAAATACCATATGTAGTTTTTAATCACTGTTCAACTTCAATTTTTTTTAAAAAAATATACAAATAATACTACCCTAAGCGACTTAAACCCTCATTGTATTCACTTAAAACATTAAGATTGATCTTAAGGAAGGAAAATCAAAGACCATTACTCCATAATTGAACTCTTATTTGAAGGATGATATCTTTGTAAAAAATTCTTTCCTCCTAGGCATAGGGAGTAAAAGAGAGACATGCCAATTTTGCATTTAGACATGGGAAATACTTCGAGATGAGATTACATGTGGAAGATGTGGAAGGAGAACAAGAAAAAAATCTTTTGGGGAAAGGAAGGACTCATTTAAAACAAGTCTCAACTTTTTTTTAAAAGGAAAGATTGATTTAAATGCTTATAACACACAAAAATCTCATAAAAGTGGCAAATATAATTAATATAGTATTTTTATCAGAACATATACTTTTGAGTATTTGTTTTCTTTTAATAAGTTACTTATGTAATTTATGATGGAAAATAGTCATTTTAAAAGAAAGACTTGTGTAGCACAAGTGGATACCAGAACACAGAGAGGTAATGATGTCTTCACAATCTCTCTTCGTCATCTGAGGTTTCTCTAGTTTTAGTTGACCATTCTTTTCCTGAAGAAGCTTAGATGACATATATATTCAAAAAATAAACACAACGAGCTTGATGTTGGCAAAGCAAATATACTGAATCCTCAAAATGTAAAACCTTCCCCATAAAATGTCTAAGACGGTAAGTAGAAAGGAAGCACTCCTTGGATGTGAAGTCCAGGCTGACACATTATATGTGAAGTGGATTAATGAGAGAACAGGGGGAGCAGAATTGCATACGACAAATATAGATAACAATTTCAAGAGGTGTTCTGTAAAAGGAAAGCCATGGCAAAAATAAGGTCTAGAAAGTATTTTTCAGAGATAGGAGTAATTATAATATGTATTTTACATATTGATGGAATAAGTATATAAGGCAGGAAATTGATCATGCAGGAAAGAGATGAGAGAAATGAGAACAATGCCCATAATTCGGCAGAGAAAGCAGGGATATGTATGTAAGAGGAGGCATTGTACTGACAGGAAAGGCAGAGCCTGTGGGCATGATGCAGGTAGGCGGGAAGATTGATGGGAGATATGCTATACTTTGGTTTCTGTATGCTTTTGCAGATGAAATAAAGTTTTTGGTTCATATACTTATATTTTAAGTGTAATGATAGTGATAGATGAGTTGCTTATTTGGGATGAAAAGATTGTCTTTAAAATCTGAAAAGTCCTAATGTTGCTACTGCTACTGCTCTAAATGTTGAGAAAAATGGTGTTCTAATATTCCAAGACAGGCTGGTGACTGTTCTCCAAAATAGTTCTTTATGACACTGATATCCAGATGGTTTAAAGTGTTTTATTAGTAATCAATTCTATTAAAATAACCCCACAGTAACTAATTCCCTTCATCTGAACACCCACTGTTTGCTAGTTTCGGTCTTTGAGTCAGAAAGTTTCTCTGCTATTTTTTTTCTCAAATTATACTACATTCCTGTTTCCTGGGCATTGTTATATATAGTCTAGTTCAGCGGTTCCCAATCTTTTTGGCACCAGGGACCAGCTGCATGGAGGACAATTTTTCCACAGACTCAGGGCAGGGGGTAACGGTTTTGGGATGATTCAGGCATATTACATTTATTGTGCAGTCAAACCTCTCTGCTAATGATAACCTGTATTTGCAGCATCTCCCCAGCGCTAGCATCACCGCCTCTGCTCCACCTCAGATCATCCGGCATTAGATTCTCATAAGGAGCACGCAACCTGGATCCATAGCACATGCAGTTTATGGTAGGGTTTGTGCTCCTATGAGAATCTAACACCCTGGCTGATCTGACAGGATGTGGAACTCGGTGAGCGGCTGTAAACACAAATGAAGCTTCTCAGCACTAAACTCCTGCTGTGCAACCGCGTTCCTAACAGGCCACGGCCAGGGACCAGTATCAGTCCACGGCCCGGGGATGGGTCTAGTCTACTTCAAAAGCTGGTAAAATATGGCTGTTGATTGCTTCATTCACTCAGCTTGCAATTTATAGCTACCTTCCATTTCATTCTATTACATGTGGGAACACAGGACACTGGTCCACTTACTGAGTTGCTGACATTGATGTTCATAGTAGAATGGAAAGTGATAATTCTAAAATGTTTAATATATGTTGGAAAAGGTTTTCTAATTGGTTGGTTGGTTGAAAAAAGGCTCCAGTACAGCTCTCGTTTTTTAGGTGGAATCACTGAAAGTCAAGATTGAAAAACTCTTAAAAATCACATGGCCCAATCATTCATTTGATGCTTAAACACTCCCTGCTAAATGGTTATCCACCCTTTACTTACCTCTAGTGGCAGGAAAGTGACTACTTTGCCTCGCCACGCCATAGAAATTAATGAACAAGAACATGTTAGTAGATTTCTGCTAAAAATGATTAAGAATTGTATGCAATGTTTTAGGACAGTCAAGATATTTTTCAGTTGTTACTCAAAAAATGTTTATCAGAGTTATGCTTTTTACATAGATAAAAAATGAGGAAATGCAGGTGACATAGATATCTTGTGCAGCAGGCTGAGATGCAGAGAATCCCAAGCTAATTCTGGTCGGAAGCACAAGTCACTTAATAGGTGAAGGCACAGAGTGTGTGGGAAGTCTGAGTTGTAGGGCGCTATTCCAAAGCTACCTAAGGAAAATTACTGTCTTAGTCTGTCAGGGTTGCTATAACAAAAATACCCTGGACTAGATGGCCTAAACAACAAATAATTATTTCTTACAGTTCTGGAGGCTGCAAAGTCCAAGATTAAGGTGCTAGCAAACTTGGTGTCTGGGGAAGGCCTGCTTCCTGGTTCATAGACCACCGTCTTCTTACTGTGTCCTCACATGGCAGAAGAGATGAAGGAGCTCTCTGGAAGTCCTTTTATAAAGGCACTAATCCCATTCATGAGGACTTGACCATCAGGACCTTATCACTTCACAAAGACCCCATATATAAATATTAGGGTAAATAAATTTTGGGGGGGAACAAATATTCAATCTATAATAGTTACTATATCTTACTTTTCTTCCATAATCTTGACAGTGTTACAGACACTTATCTCTAATATAGCTCAAAGTACCTGGATTGCTGCAAAATTTAAAATCTCACTTTCCTGATTCATAATTGTAGTCAGAAGATGGAATCGATAACCATTAATGTTTAATAAGATAGCTGGACACAACTACTCATCAGTTTTTGTTTTTTTTTTCTCTTGAAAGTACATCATGCAGATAGAATGAAGAAAAACCATTTTAGGCTAAACAATTTGATGTTTTGTTTTGTTTTAATCTACATGGTTTGAGTTAATTCCAGCTGACTGAGACTTTTCCAAATGTGACATAAACCTCAGAGTAGGAAACTTTATTAAATAATTATTTCACTGGGGGAGAGAGGAGTGAATAGGTCGAGTACAGGGGATTTTTTGGGCAGTGAAACTATTCTGTACGATTCTTCCAATGGTAGATACATGTTATTAAACATTTGTCAAAACCCACAGAATGTACAATACAAAGAGTGAACCCTAAGGTAAACTATGAGCTTTGGTTGATAATGATGTGTCAATGTTGGTTAATTGATTGTAACAAATACACCACCTTGGTGGTGATGTTGACAGTAGCAAGGCAATGCCGGTGTGCTATGGGGCGGGGGAAGGTTATATGGGAACTCTTTGTACTTTCCACTTAATTTTGCTGTGAGCCTAAAGCGGCTCTAAAAGATAAAGTCTATTAAAATTGATTTCACAAAGCTTTCAGATATAAACATACATTTTGAATAAACACACCTTCTCCTTGTCAAAATGTTCTTCCTGTTACTAAAAATCTTAAGAGTCCTTTTTTTTGATAAATTAGTAACTTTGTATACATGATAATTCAAAATAGTACAATGAAGTCATTTGATAAGAGAACCTCTTTGGTAAATTACTTAGTATAGTAAAGAATCACTCTAGCATAGTTGTATGATAAATCCAGGAATGCCTTATAAAAGGACCACACATCAGGAACAACAGATTTTAAGACATCATTAAAACAGAACCTGAAAATTGGGGAGAAGACACTTTCGAGTAATTATAAAGTAATCTCTGAAATAATTGAACATGTTTTCTGTGTTTTCTGATTGTTTTTTAATCTGGTGGCAATTGCGGACTGGTGAAAATTTTCTAAGAAATAGCCAGATGATTTTGTTAGATAGCAGAATAGAAAGTGAATCCCTGGACTCATGGGAGAGAGGCATAAAAGGCCTGTTTCATGCTTGGAGGACCAGATAATTCCCTAAAATATAGTTTACTATGGTGGCTCATCCTGCTCCTGTGGGTAAGACTATATTAGTCACAAATAATGAGAATTCCATTGGGATTCCAACCCTTGGAGGCATTAGGTAAGAGGCACTTTTAAGTGCCTTGCGGAGTACATGCTAAATCTTGTCTTCTTTCCAGAAAAGAGCACAGAGTTTTTATGCAACATTCCAAATGCAAGATTGTCATCCTGCTCAAGTAGAAGGAGACAATCCTTGAAGAATGTATATGAGAGATCATCAAAAAAGTCCCCAGATAGAACAATGGAAATCATACAAAGTGGAAACCAGCAAGCAGGTTAAGATTCTGTTAAGGCCAAATGGAATCCAACTCTGAGTCAAGATGTTGGCAATCGAGAGAGAATGACATACAGGAGGTCAGGATTCTGCCCAACGGGGGCTGCACAATAAAAACCAGACTCTACTGGAGGGGGAGGAGGATAGTAAGGTGGTGGGAGTTGGAGAGTGGAGTAGGAAAGTGACCCTCCAAAAAGCAGCAGCGGCACAAGGCAAGGCTGAAGCAGCAGACTGGAATCAATACATTTGATACATACTCACCTGAACTCAGGAAAAAGCAACTGCATTTGGAAAAAATAAACTTCTGGGGGCTCCCAATGACTTGAGGTGCAGATTGATAGGAGGGAAGAACTTAGTGCCAGCACAGAACCACCTCGCTGGCCACCATGACCAGCCGGCTATGCTGTCAGCCTTTCTCTTTCTGCAGTCACTACACTGTCTCCATGACCTCGTCCCTTTCTACTTCCTGTGATGTTCATTCTCACGTTGTAGAAACATTCACCGTGTTAGCGTCACTGTGATTTTCCACGGGCCCTAAGGGGAATGGAATGGACGAGGGGAGTGAGGAGAAGTCAAGCAGTCCCAATGTGCAGGCAGTCACATACTATTTTGTGATTTTGTGAAGACTTTTGTATTATAGAAGTTATACAGGAGGTGGAAATTGGCAGAATTATGAGTCTAGCTTTCCAAGTTATTTAGATTTCCCCCATCACATCACATATTAACTTCAGTACCACAATACATTTGTTATGTAAAAGACGGTTTTATCCAAAATACACATATCACCATGTAAACTCCTTTAGAAGTGGAAATAATTCCATTTAGAATATTTAGAAACAGATAACTGATTCAAGTTTATCAGCTTTAATGCTATTAAGTGAAAATACTTGAGAGTGTCACAGCTGAGTAAATATTAAAGAAAAACAAAGGAATACTTTAGGTAGAATAATTAATAACAAGCTGTAGGCTGGCCAAGTTCTTTGATTTAAATTACTTTTAATCCCTATTACTTGTCAAAAGACAAAAGGAAGAAATCCCCTCAGTGAAATTCAGAAATCTGATCACTAAGCAAAAATTCCCCTATAACTAAGTCACAGATGGAAATCCAGTTTTCTTCAAAAAATTAATGTGGTCAGTTGTTAATACACCAGTATTATCTACAAACACAGTTGTTTAAACATAACAGATTGCCATTACTCAGCAGGTTCATTAATCACAATTCCGCTTGCTATTAGGAGAGAAAATTACTGGTGTTATTAAATTTCCACCCCATTACCTTGACTTTTATTTAGAGCCATTCATCAATGACTTCCTCTTTTATTAGAAGTCACAAGTTAACTAAGCCATAAAGTCATCAAAGAAACACAATATACTTGATGATATCTTGGAGATGTAAAAGCTTAGTGCAATTTTGTTAATTCACAAAATTTCTTAATCTAGTCAAGACAATTCTCAAGCCTTTGCTTCAAAAACCATTAGCTATAGACATTTGAAGTAGTGCTTGAGGCAAACTCGCGAAGTAATGGTTTCTAGTAATTGGCATCTGTTACTCTCTCAGTCTTTTTCATGGTCCCCAAGTACACCTCTGTTTAGGGAGCTGCAATCCCTTGCCTTAATGGAAGACTGCCAGTTGCATTTTACTGCATTCTCCAGGAATATTCCTTTCCAATAAAGCCACTTCCTAGCCCTCCACAGGAAATGTTCAGTGGCCCCACATTCAGGGTTGGTTCTGAGATATATTATCTTCCAAGAGAAACTGACATCATAAACAATATTAACCAGTTAATCAACAAATATTTATTGATTACTATTGATAGGGACAATAGCCACTAAAGAGAATCTAGTACAAAAAGAGTCTTCTAAAACTTTACACTCTAGAGGGCTATGATACACATATACGCAAGACAAGCTAATTCCAACGCAGAGTGGCACACCGTTAGTGCTAAATGAGTGTTGCCGGGAGGAACTGCCGTGGGACTTTGATGACTCACTATGGACTACAGGGATGAGATGATTAGGCCATCCTCCCAGAGAAGAGGGGGATGTGGAGTGGGAAGGAAGGGAAGGGAAACAAAGAGGAAGAGGGATAGGGGAATCTTTTGTATTTGAAAGCAAAACAGAGTGAATCTGTAATAAATATAAATTTATTTTTGTGCATGATATCAACATGACTACATTTCTAATATGAATAAGATTAACTCCGACTTAAGCACATTTAACACTATCCATGTGGAAAGGTGAAGCACACTGAGGTCATCCATGGTTGATTCTGTTTGGCTCCATTTAGAATCACAGAAAATAGAGTCACAGTTGCCCTAGTGGAATTACTATCCATGCTAAGGGTTGTTCCACCCCCTCCCATAATCTGTCTCAACCAAATCAATTCTACATGATCATTGCTTATAATAAGGCAGTTGTATTGATTGACATAGCTGGTCCTGACCCTTCTCAGATTAATAGATCTGGGGGTCTCATAAATTCTTTCATTCAAAAAATGTGGTCGGTTTTTCTGTACCCTTAGTTCCAGGTAATTAGATTCATATAACCTGGGTGGTGTTAGTAAACCACAAATGACATAAGCAGCAATAGACCTATTGTTGCTATTTCTGGTCAGCCAGTGTCCTCATGTGTGCTTTTTTTGGGTGTACTGCAGCCAGGATCTGTGATACTTTAATGAATGTGTCAATACAAGCTGGGATAAAGAAAATGAATTCGAATGGAGTACTCAATGAAAACACAAATTCCTGAAAGAAACATAGGTTGCTTTTATTTGACCAGCATCCCTTTCCCCTCTACCAAAAAGAGGAGGTCGCAGGACTTGCTATTCATTTGTGCAACTACATGTTGCACATTCCTTGTACTCTTGTGGGATAGGGAATCAAGGCGCTTGCTTCCTCTAAACTGTGGAAGGAATGTGAATTTTGATAGGAGGGACAAAAGACTAAAAGTGATTGGAATCGATCAGTACAAAGGCAATGTCCTGGAAAAGACTGTCCATTGGTACCTACTCCTTAGAGTCCCTCCTTGAATTCTGTCCTGATGGACTTGCGTTTTCAGAGGCATGAGTGGTGAAATCTTCCTCAGTAACATAAGTGACTCCACATTTTTCATTTGCTATTTTTTTTTAACATTTAGCTGTATCTGATTTTTGTGGCTTGCAATTACAAAAGGAGTTTAGTGTACACACTTTTCCTCCTGTTTCAACTTACCAAGCACAGCGTTAGGGATGGGAAGGTTCAAACTGAGCATCATCTGCAGGAAGCACAGGTGATATCACATCATCATTGCCTCTCACAATGCTGGTTTCAGTGTAGTTGATTTTAGAGAAAGCAGAGGTAAACGGTGCAAGGTAAGAGAACAAAGAGGAACAATCCCCTCAAACCACTCATATTAATGAACACTAAAACAGATCACGACATCATGATAAACACCTGCTATTTCCAATTTCACTCACCAAGAAAAACCTGTTTGTCCCTAGAAGTTGTGTGTTAGGCTTCTGAGCTGAAAACAAACAAATATGGAGAGTATTGTTACCATTAGTTTCTGGATAGGTAACTAAGAAGACAAACTATCTGACTCTGGCATTAGCATTCCCTATCTGCTTTCCTCCTTTATCCTTCAATGGCAAATCTTTCAGGGCTCCGAACTGCAGGCCACGGATTCTACCCCACGTATCAAAGGCACTAGAGAGCCATTGAAGGACCTGAAATTTTATCATAAGTAAACTTATAACCCACATTTCTAAAAAGTTTTGTACATCAAAATCCCAGGAAGTGTTAACATCAAATGCAGCACAGAAATCTTGAGGCCAGCTCACCGGATTTGATAAAGAGGAAAGCTTTCTCTCATCAAAAGCACATTCGGACCAGGGGAAGAGGGGAATGGGTGCATAGGAAGTACAGGTGTGGCAGAGAAAAGAGAAGAAGACATGGAAAAGCAGCTGGAAAAATCGATCAACAATTCTTTTTGTTTTTAAGCTAGGGAAGATCTGGACACGTTTGGAGGCAGAAGCGAAAGAGCTGCTAAAGAGAAAAAGGGACAGATAGGGCTGGCTTCATGGGCATGTGACCTGTATAGTCACCCAGGGCCCTGCATTTGACTCGATGATCTGCTATCACTGTCTTGAAATTCTTGAACCAGAGCCCTGCATTTTCATTTTGCGCTAGGCCCTGAAAACTATGTAGCAAGTCCTGAGGAACAATACCAGGGTTGTCCGGAAAGCATCCAGCCATGTAATATATGAAAAATAGAGACATTTATGGAAGAGGATACAATATACAAGAAACATTGTACATAGGAAAATGAAGCTGTAGTCCCCTTCAAAGAAGGCACCTTGAAACCTCACATAGTTCTCCCACAATCTCTTAACCTAACCCGAACACATTCAACATTCTCAGGTGTTCTGCTTGTTGCAGGCCTTAACGTGGATCACTTTCAAAAGATTCTTCTTTGAAGAAACGCTTCTTTGAAGCGTTTGTGCCACACTTTTATTTGCACTGCACTCATTGCATGATCCCTGAAAGCCTTCTGAATCATCTGGATAGTTTCCGCAGAGGAATGTTCAAGCTTAGCACAAAATTTGATGTAGATTTATTGCTCTATTTGCTCAGTCATTTTGAATACGAGGGCCACACACTACACACATGCTCACTCAATGGCTTCTAGTGTCCCACTGACTAGTACAGTGAGGGTGTCATTGTTCACGCATGCGCATTCCAGTCCGCTCTCCCTGGCTGCCAGATTACAACGATGTCATGCAAGCCATTCTCATTATATTAACAATGGCTGGATACTTTCTGGACAGTTTTTGTATGTGAAAGTGCTCTGAAAGGTATAAAGCACTATGTGGCAGGTTGATTAGTGGCTCTCCGTAAATGTCCACATCCTAATCTCTGGAACCTATATGGTAAAAGGGACTGTGTAGGTTTGATTAAATTAAGGATTTTGAGATGGTGGATTACACTGGATTATGCAGGTGGGCCCAATGTAATCACAAGGGTCCTTATTTGAGCGAGGCAGTAGAGTTAGGGTCATAAAAGAAGGCATGTGACAAGGGAAGCAGAGGGAGTGAAGAGAAGATGTGACCATGTGATGCAAGGTCACGAACCAAGGAATGCAGGTGGCCTCTAGAAGTTGGAAAAGGAAAGGGAACATATTGTCCCCTAGTGCCTCCAGAAGGAATGCAGCCCTACAGCTTCATTTTGGACTTCCGGCCTCCAGAACTGCAAAACAATAAGTTTGTTTTGTTACAAGCCACTAAATTTGTGGTAATTTGTTACAGCAGCGATGAGAAACTAATATATATTACATAAATGCAAGATGACCTATTGCTATTTTTGTAGAAATCAAGAATATTAATAAAACTAATAGCATTTACCATTTATTGAGCACTTCCTAGATGCGAGGCACTATCCTAGAGCCCTTTCTGTATATGATTGTATGTAATCGTAGAACAATATTTGAGGTGGGAATTAAGCACACATAACTAGAATGTTTTAGAGCTAAAATCTGAGCCCAATCTATGTCACTCTAAGTTTTTCTGTGCGTTTATCCCCATTCCCATATTTCATCATAAACTTTGGGTTTCTCTTCATGCTTTAAAGTGCATTATATTTGCACGTGTCAACATAGGAGTGGGGGCAGGAACGGGCAGGAGATGACAGCCACGCCTGGGGCGTATAAAATAAAAGAGGAGCTGAAGCCACTTTTGTATGTTGCAGGTGACGTGAAGCTACAGGTAGGTGAATGAGACAAAGAAGAGCTTCAGGTCGAAAGTCAAAGATGCCCCATCACTGGTTCCTAACTTGCGTTCGTACTGGGCGAAATCCTGGAGCACAGAGGCTGAGGTGTCCCGGAGCCACAGCGCGCTCGGGGACCGCAGCAGTCATCGCAGAGAGGCTCCTCGTTTCCCTGGGCAACCGCCCGGGGCGCGGCGACAGCTGGCCAGGTCGGGCAAGAGGGCGCCTTGCTTCCCCGCCCGCCCGCACCTCCCGGTGTTTTGGAGACCCGCGTGGTCCCGCCTCATTGGCCGCCGAGGGCACCGGGGAGGCGGAGCGACCTCCTCTGTTGTAGTTCCCGGGATTGCTCGGCCGCCGGCTCCGCCTTCCGGCCGCGGTGCCCAAGCAGCTGCCCGGGACCACAACTCCCACAAGGCCTCGCGCTCGGGGGCGTGGCCGCGGAGCCGAGGAGGTCGGGGGCGGGGCCGCCTGGGAGATGAAGCGGGGGCGCTCGGCTTTCCGGCTTCACTTGCAGCTGCCGGGCGTCAGGGAGAGAGTCCGCCTGCCTCCCGACCAGTGTGCAGACCTCTGACCCTGGAGTCACTTGGCCGGCGGGAACCGTCCCCTTGGGTCGTCGCCTGGGCCGCCCGCCGTTCCCCGGCCCCGAGGGGCCCGGCCGGCCGCGGCTGTAGAAGAGGTCAGCATGAGCCAGGGGGTCCGCCGGGACGGCGGGCAGGGGGCGGCGGCCGCGCTGCAGCTGCTGGTCACGCTGAGCTTCCTCCTGAGCGTTGTCGAGGCCCAGGTAAGCCCGAGTGATGGCGGGCGGGGAACCCCCGGCCGAACGCGCCTGGCAGCTGCGAACGGGCAGCGGCTGTGGCGCGAAGAGGGCCGGGCCGGGCCGGGCCGGGCTGGTCCTGAGGTGATTTCTGACGAGCGGAAAACCGGCGTTCGGGGGGCAGAGACCTGACGGTCGGTCAACTGCAGGAAACGTCTGCGAACCGCCTGCGGTGTTTGGGGACGGCGACACTCTGGGGTAATGGCAGTCGCGAGGGGAAGATGGTGACGGTCCCGGGAGCTGTTTTCGTTTTTCTAATGTTTTAAGCGGCTGGGAGTGTGGCGGGAGAGGGGACCGGGCTGAAAACCTCGGCAGTCTTGCGAAGGGAGCGCTGGTAGAAAGGGTGACGTCCTTCCCCTCGAGAGTTACCGAGGGAGGGGAGGCTGAGAGTAGGTGGCATTCTTAACAGACCCCCGAGACCCCGCCAAAGCCGAGTGGGTTGAGTGCGGGACAAGACTTAACTTCCCTGAACTTCTGGATTTAGAGATTCCTGGGCTTTTCCCTTGCTCAGGCATCTTGCCTTGCTCCGGACTGCTTTATTTTCCCCAGCTGTGCTGCGCCTGCTAAGTGGCTTCGCCCGGTGGGAGAACCAGGGTCTGAGCCTCGCCTGCCGGCTGGTGGATAGAGCCAGGGCTTCCATCAGTTGTGAGGTGCTGGCTGGAGAGTTTGGGGGTTGTCTTTGTGAAGCGAATATTACAGAAGTGTTTTCAGTATGCTGGAAAGCTGAGGGCTAGCTGACCAGAGCCTTTTGCCTTAAGAGAGGTGTTTGCTTCTTTTTTATTAAATAGAATCTGAGAATTTGAACAGATTGCCAGGTGCTACTGTGTCGTGTCTGCACCTGCTGCAAAGTGGCAGCGCTGTTAAGAGACACACACACACACACACACACACACACACACACACACACGCGCGTGTCTCAGGTGGGCTGAATGAGGGGAGATGTCAGTTGAAGCAATTAATGCTCATCTAAGAAAAATTGAAGGCAACTGTGAAGGTAACCGCGTAAACATGTTTTCTTGAATTTATTGAGACATTTTTTCATGGTTTTATGGTGCTTCACACTAAATCCCAAAAGGCCTGAGTATTCCATTTGTAACCATGTTTGAATATTTTTAAATGAGTGATTTCAGAAAAATAAAAGAGGAAAATGTTTGATAGTGGAGAACATATTAAAATACAGATTTTTCTGGCCCTACCTCCTGATGTACTGATTGAGTGCATCTGGAAAGTGACCCAGGAGTCAGCATTTTAAACAAGCCTTGAAAGTCAGTGACTGTAAGGCTGTTATCCTTGGGACTACCTCTTGGACCTCATGTGGATAACACTGAAATAAATAGTAGAAATCTGGGCAGACTTGCAAAAAGCAAATTGTCTAAATTGTCTTTGGCAAAATTATTTTCTAATTACTAGTTGAGTGTTTGTTTTTGAGTGGAATTTACATTTAGATATTTTTCTAAAATGGGATTTCTCATTTTCCCTTTTTCTTTTTGTGTAGCATATATTAACTGTATACTTTATCACCAGTCTAGAAGGTTAATTTTAGATTTCTTCATCTACCGCTAATTATGTGTAATTAATATTTTATAATTACATCTGTACTTTTAATTTCATTATATTCAAATGAATATATATAGTTGAACAGTTAAAGACTTGTGCATATTCAAAGTAGCATTGTGCCAGTCTTCAAAAGTGAATATGTTTGGTTTTTGTTTTCAGTGGTACTTTCTGCTATAGTGTTTATCATTTTTTAGATAATGCTTTAATCGGCAACATGTGTAAATATAAAGTATCCCATTTTATTTGATACATCTCTTAGAAGTGGGATCATTGAGGTATTTGTTCAGAAAGCTTAAATGACTTGTTAAGTTAAACTGGAGACTTAATATGGCTGCCTTCTGGTCTATGGAGTGTAATAGCGTATTTACTTCTCTATAGTATAGCAAAGCAGAAGGATACCAGGAAAAGCAAAAGTGGAACTCAGCCAGTTCTTTCACTTCTTACATATGATAAATTGGTAGAAAAAACAGTAAAGAGAAAGGGGAGAATTAGAATTTTTGGAAAATATCTCTATTCACAATAAATCAAAATCATTTAAGACAGGTGTTTTGAATATATCTTCTTGCAATAAAAGCAGAAAAACATTTTTGAGCACATGAAGTGATATGCATTTCTATGTCTCATGCCCCATTTTCTTATGAATGAAATGCAACTATGCTTTGTAGTTTGGTGAAGTGCTAGGAACTAAAGGCATAGTGCTTACAAATGATATAACAATCTATCTTTTTTTTTTTTTTTTTGAGACAGAGTCTCACTCTCTTGCCTGGGGCGAGTGCCGTGGCGTCAGCCTAGCTCACAGCAACCTCAAACTCCTGGGCTCAGGCAATCCTACTGTCTCAGCCTCCCAAGTAGCTGGGACTAC